>JAPTJF010000186.1:0-109993 GCA_029339195.1 Micractinium sp. NFX-FRZ
CGCCTGCTGCAGCTGCCCAGCAGGCCTGCTGTGGTCCTGCTGCACCACTACTCGTGGCACAGCGCGGCGGGGGATGGCGACACGGCGGGCCTGTTTTATGGCGACCCTGAAGCCACTTTTCAAGAGCTTGCACGGGTGGGTAATGTGATTTACTGCGTTGGGCAGGACGGATTTGTGCAAGGAGCGGGGTGGGGCTGGCACGCAGGTCAACCACTGCCCGCTGCTGCCGCCGACTTGCTGCCTTTCCACTTCGTCCTCCTGCTAAATCCTGTCCAACCCCGCCCCCCACCCCGCCCCACCCTGCCCCCCCCGGCAGTACTACGACCTGCCCTCCATGTCGCTGCGGGCCGCCGCCTGGCGGCAGATGTACGAAAACGTGGAGGGGTTCAAGGTGAGCCACGATTGTAAGAGTACCAGCGGTCTCAAAAGTGGGCTGGGATAGGTGTGACTGCAAAGGATCAAAGGGTGAGGCAGCCGTCCCAACAACAAAGGAGGGGCGACAGCGCAGCGGAAGCAGGCAGCCAGGCAGGAGCCTGGGTCTGCTGGGCTGGACCGCCTGCTGCGCCTGCTGTGCTGCCACAGCGTACGCAGCAACCGCCTCTCTTCGACATATCCACCTCTGCAGGTCAACGAGGTGACGCGGCCCAACGTCAAGGTCCGGGGCGTGCTGCTGCCCCAGGCGCAGGCCGGAGAGGACGGCAGCTACGTCTACGACGACTTGTGAGTGGCTGTTGCGTTTCGTGGCAGCGAGGTGGTATTGCATTGTGTGCGCGATGGCGTGCAGGGCCAGCCACATCTATGACGACTTGTGAGCGTGCACATGACTTGAAATGAGCAATACAGCTGTGTGCTGTGGTGCGCTGGATCATAGCATACACAGCACCAAAGCAAATGGAGAGGAGCACACACAGCCTCTCTACTTGGTCTAACACTATGTGCACCCAGCCCCCAGCTGCTGGCAAAGCTTCTGCCCACCGCGGGGTTCCAGGCGGGCTGCCTAACAACACGCCCTCCCTGCTGCCCCTGCCGCTGCAGCATCCACCCCAGCCCCACGGGGCACCAGCTGCTGGCGGAGCTGCTGTGCGCCCCCCTCATACGGGCGGTGTGGGAGGCGCGGCTGGGGCTGGCGGTAGCAGGGCGGCAGGACCCACGCTTTGCCGCGCTGCCCCCGCCCATGATACCCAACGAGCACGACTCCCAGGGCTTTTGCGCCATCCAGGTGGGTTCGATCATGACGCTGCTTGCATGGTGAGGGGATGCTCAGTCGTACATTGTGAAAGGTGTCACAGTTGAGCAAGACTCCCAACGGCCTTTGTGCTACCCAGGTGGGTTGACGGGGCTTGGTGGCATGGTCACGGTGCGTTACGCTCCTTAGTAGGTGCCACACTGCGCACGACTCCCACGAGAGCTCCCGCTCCTATGCTGGCGGGTGCATGTTGGATAGCTCGATACGGTGACACACCAGCGTCGGTTTGGTGTGCCAGCCCGCCCAAAAAGGGCGCACTCCTTACCCCCCACCCCCTGCTGTGCATGCTGTGCAGGAGGCATTTCCCAGCGCGGTGGCTGCCCACACCTTTGGCTTTGTGTACCAGCCGGAGAAGGTGGAGGGCGCGAGCTTCCGGGAGCAGGAGTGGGGCTTCTCCGCCTCCCAACCAGGTGAGTTTTTATGACGCGTGGCGTCTTACAATGCAATGCCAGGCTAGTGCAGTGGCGGGGTGGAGATGGCTGGCAAGCGAGTTCTACCATGTTGTGAGGCTTCACCACGGTGCCAGCAGGGGCAGAAAGCCAGCTGTGCAGCGTGGTGGCAGTGCGGACAGCATGGGCGCAGCCGGCGGGGCAATTCCCGGCTGCGGTACGTGCTGCTGGCGTGTCACGCTGTGGTCGTGCTGTGGAGGCGCCCTGCCCCAGCAGCAGCTGCCACTGCTGCGCCTCGCATGGACCGCTCGCTGCGCTGGCTGCCCCTGCTGCGCCCGCTGCGCCCGCTGTGCCCTGCCCTTCCTTGCAATTGACTTCCTCGCTCACCGAGCAAGCGCCACCATTACCGTTGCAATCAACTGTCAACTAGCTGAGCATGTAATGCTTCACTCTCCCCGCCTGCAGGCGAGTCCCTCACCCTTCAAGTGAACACCCAGTCTGGCGTTGCCGGCGACACAGGGCAGGCCAACGTGCTCATCATGTTCCTAAAGGGCAACGCCGACGTGATGGGCGCCGCTGACGTGGCGTGCGTGTCCGGCTGCACCTGCAAGCCCACCCGGCTGGACGCCACCTGGCCGGCTCACGTAAAAATGATCGCCGTGTTCGAGCTATTGGTGCGTGCGAGCGAGGAAGGGAGGGCGCGGCTGTGGGGGTTGTGTGAGGATAGGGGGACGAGGGGCAGAGGCGGGGCACGCCAGGCTGTGGGGCCGGGCCGGGCCGGGCAGAGTGCATGGGCTGTAAGCCCTCCGGCCGCTCTGGCCGCACTGTTGAGCTTGTAGGCAGCCGGTAGGTGGTCGCTCACGCGTCCCAAATCACCCAAACCCGTTGCTCGCCCGGCAGTGGCTGTGTCTCACTGAGCGTGAGAGCTTGTTGGGGTACTTGGTCATTGGTCATTCCCTAGGCATGGCTGACACCCATCGCCCCCACCATGCAATGCAGACCTCCATGGACGCCCAGTGCCGCATCCAGCTCACCGTTGCTGCCGACAGCGCCAATCGCACGGTGAGTGCTTCCTGTTGGCTTCCTCTTCGTAAATCCGCATCCGCACCTTCAGATCATGCGTGCCCCCGCCGCCCGGAGTGCATGCCCGGCATCCTCTGCCTGCCAGCAGTACAGTGCGCTTGCGCACCCACAGGATGCCCGCCTGCCCGCCAGGCGAACCATTGTTCAGTATTGTGAGTGAGGTTCCTGCTGCGGGGCGGGAGTGCATGTCGGCCTGCATGCTGAGCATGCTGTGCCGCGCTGTGGTGCGCTGTGTAGGTCATGCTGGCGGGCGTGATGGTCAACCACTGGCACGAGTAAGGAGGGGCTGCCCCCTGCTGTAACCCCACAAGCCCACCCACCCCGGCGGGCGCACCGCGGTGGCATGCCAGCTGGACAGCACATTCAAGGCAACCCGGCACCGCACCGCCTCGTGAAGCCATAACCGCACCACCTGAGTGTGGGAATAAACTACCGCCTCGCATGCACATTAGCATGCTGAGACACATTTACATTGACTGACGCGCACCACTCCTTCTTTCGTGCTCTTCCCCCGGCAATGAATGATGCACGCATTCCCGGTGCCTTGCACTCAGCTCACCGACGTTCTGATGCTCTCCTCTTCGTGGCTCGTTGCCCTCCCTGTTACATAATCTCCGCCCGCTTGCCACACCAAGCCGATGCCTTCTGATGCTGCTCCGCTCCCGGCAAGCGCAAGCTCGCCCGGCTGCCCGCTACTTGTCTATCCATGCCCCTCGATTCCCACCGATTCTTGCTACCTCCATGCACATGCCATGCACATACTTGCTTCATGCACATACCACCTTCTGTTGCGCCTCCCCTTTGGCGGCCACACTGGCCGCATTGTAATACCGCAGAGCGGAGGCCGCGCATTTAAATTCAAATCAAATTTGTGCACAGCCGGAGGCGGAGGGGACCCTGCGGAGCGCTGTCGGCAGCTGCTGCACTGCCAAGACTGTTCGGAGGGGCAGTGAATGGCAGAGGCTGCGCCCTCCTGATTGTGGTAGCGAATTGCACGAATGATTGACCCTGTACTCAGCTTCCGGAAGCAGCAGCGGCGTCAGGAAGTACCTGCCCCTGCAGCCGTTTCCAGCGCACTGCAGCACGCTTACATGCGTCGGATACGCGCGCCGTCAAGGGCGACATGTTGCAGGCCTGGGGCAGCTGGGCAGAAGTGAGTACAGAGAGAGGATGGGTGGGCGGGCAGCTTGTTTGTGTGTGCAGCACAGAGGGATGGGCCAGGGGGGGGGTATGCAGCGGTGACAATGGGCGATGGTGGAAGGAGGAGGCGGTACTGACGAATCGGGGTGAATCAGGCTTTGTGGCGAGGGCTTGGGGCGAATAGGGGTGGACGAGTAGCCCAAACGAGATGGGTTCAGTTGGGTGCAGGGACGTAATGAGCCTTGCGTCAGGACGAGGTGAGGGTCAAGGCAGCGGGAGGCAACGGATAGGGAAGGGAATCCGCAACGCAGTCAGTCAGTCAAGGGTGCGACTCAGGAGCTGCGACTCAGGAGCTGCGACTCAGGAGCTGCGACTCAGGAGCAAAGTAAGCCAAGGATTGATGCACCATGTCAGTCAGCGTGCAGATGATACGGGTCGGGCGGGAGCAGGGGCGGCGGCTCCTGGGTGGGCAGGGTGCGCATGGGAATTGCAGCCAGGCCTGCGGCAAGGGGCCGCCCCTCCTTACTCGTGCCAGTGGTTGACCATCACGCCCGCCAGCATGACCTGCACAGCACGCCACAGCACACCACGGCAGGCTTAGCAGGCGGCACTACTCCCCTGCTGTGCATGCCAAGCTGGCAGGCAAGCTGGAGTGTCATGCAACTACGGCAACCTTGCCAGGCCAGGCTGCCAGCAAGGCCAGAAGGGGCGAGAGAAGGATGGGGTCCCCACGCTTTCTCCAGAGAAGAAAAGAAGCCGGCAAGCAGCCAGGAGCCGGCTGGCCGGCCGGCCGGCAGTACAGGCAAGGGCAGGTGCCCAGCAGCTCACGCTTGCCGTGCTGCTGCTGCGCTGTTGAAGCCCCTGCAGGACATTTTCCATCCCCTGTACTGCCCCTGCAGGTCACTTTCCACCCCCTGTACTGCCCTTGCAGGACATTTTCCATCCCCTGTACTGCCCCTGCAGCGCACCGCCGCACTGCGGACGTCCAGCCCAGCGCACTGCTGCCCCTTCCTCAAGGCAAGGCAAGAGATGCAGGGGCAACGCGCTTGGTGGCTTTTTAAGCAACTCACCGTGTTGTTGCCGCCGGCACTGGGGTTGGTGGGCGGTGCTATCGTGAGTGTGATGCGACAATGGGGCACCTGGCCAGACACCTGCACACACAGAGTGACGCGAGGGATACAGGCATCACTCGCCAGCGGCACAAACTGGGGGTGGCGGGTGGGGGGAGGGAAGAGGATTGAGCACTCACAATGACTTCTTGCACCGCCAGCATGCGCTGCACCGAGGGCCACGAGGCGTCCAGCCGCGTGGGCGGGCAGGAGCAGCCGGCGGAGCAGGTGATGTCGGCTGCGCCCATGGTGCCGGTGAGGGCCTTCAAGTACATGATGAGAACCTGCAGTGGGCAAGATGACCGATAAACGAGAAACGTTTTGAACAGCAGAGGGCAGGCAGGGGCAGGTGCCGCCTGCTGCACCCAGGCTGCCCCTGAGGGCTGCCAGACCTAGGTGCATGGTGGGAACCTGCAGTCAGCAAGCTGGGCACATCAGCAATCAGCTTGTTGAGCAGCAGAGGGAGGCAGGGGCAGGTTACGTGTGCGCACCCCCCATGCTGCCTGTCCAAGCCTTCAAGTGCATGGGTTGCACCTGGTGCCAGGAGGGGAGGGGATGCAAGTGCCATGGGTGGGCAACGAAAGTGACCTTGTGAGGCAAGGACTGGCGGGGCACAAGCATTAGCTTGTCAGCACAGCCGCATTGGGTCGTCAGCTCAGCCGCCGTTGCTGTGCCTGGTTCATGTCGGGCCACGTCGGGGGCGCCCCACCAGCCACCTGCCCCGAAACCGGCCTCCCTGCCTGTGCCAACACTGCGGCGCAGGCGGGGGCTCGGGCCCGGTGAGTGGCCAGGGGCTTCAAGCTCAGGCCCGGCCAGGAACCACACCCGGAACAATCATGTGCCCATGCAAAAACCGTGCATGTAAGGCAACCACACTTGTGAGCCAAATATGTAAGCGAAGCGCCAGGGCTCTCACCTGGGCCTGGCCCCAATCTCCAGCCAAGCCAGACCGTGTGTCCACCTGCAGCTCCACCCAGTGGCCTGCAGGGGGGTGGGGCCATAACAACAGCACGTGGAACACAGTTGTGCAAACAGAAGAGGGTCGAATTCTTTCCACCTGCAGCTCCACCCAGTGGACCTGTAGGGGGGTGGGGCCATAACAACAGAACGTGGAAAGCCTTTTGTGCAAACAGAAGTGCGTCAAATTCTGTCCACCTGCAGCTCCACCCAGTGGCCTGCAGGGGGGTGGGGGCACAGCAACAGAAACATGAGTTGGGACCTCGCTAAACAAGCGCGCCTCACTCTTTCCAGTGGCCTGCACAGCAACAGGACGTGGAACCATGATTGTGCAAACAGAATTGCGCCACATTCTTTCCGCACAGCAACAGAACATGGATGCAAATGTTGCGCCAAGCACCTTGGTTCTTACACCTTGGCTCGCTGCTTGGGACCCACCACCCGGCTCCATCCCGCCCGCTCCCACCGCTGCTGCCTGCACACTCCCTAGTGCCGCCGCTTGACTCCAGCAACCGCCCCCACCCCCCACTGCCCAAGCAGCAAGCAACACCCACCTGGCTCCGTCCCCGTCCACCCCCACTGCTGCTCGCTAAACGTGGCGGCCCCTGGCTGCTGCGGCTCGTAGCTGAAACCCCGGGTGCCCACCACCGCCATCTGGAACGCCTCCTGCAGCCGACAATGAGCAATTGGACACTTCAGTGACGAGTTCATATCGAGACAATGCGGCATTGGTGGGAGAGGCACCACCGCCATCTGGAACGCCTCCTGCAGCCGGCACACAAGCAGGCAAATGTAGCATTCAGTCGTGGGAAGGGGCGGTGAAGGCAGGGCTCCCCTGTGCCTGCCACCCCCACAGTCTGCTGCATGCTGCTCACCATACCCCACACCCCACTGCTTGGCCGCGTGTGCCGTGGTTGATGAGACAACACATGCAAACGACACCTGCCAAGGGTACATGCAAGCACCCACCTGCAGCGCGCAAAAGCCCTGTGAGTCGTGCTCGTTGGGTATCATGGGCGGGGGCAGCGTGGCAACGCGTGGGTCCTCCCGCCGCGTCAGCATCAGCCCCAGCCGCGCCTCCCACACCGCGCGTATGAGGGGGGCGCACAGCAGCTCCGCCAGCAGCTGGTGCCCCGTGGGGCTGGGGTGGATGCTGCAGCGGCAGGGGCAGCAGAATGGCGTTTAGTTGGTAGCTCCACACGGCATGGACATAGCACTTGGCGCCGTGCAGCCTCACCAAGTCGTCATAGATATGTCTGCCACACAATGCAACACCGCGCGCGATGCAACAGCCCACGCTCACAAGTCGTAAAAGGTGTGTCTGCCACAATGCAACACCCCATGCTCACAAGTCGTCGTAGATGTAGGCGCTTATGTCCCCCGTCGCCTGGGGCAGCAGTGCGCCTCTAACAGAGATGCCGGGGCGCACCACGGCGTCCACCTGCGGTACAGCCAGTGTCAGATGGTGCAGGCAGTACAAATGCAGTACGGTCAAAGGTTGCATGGCCTCGCATGGGGATGCCGGGGCGCACCACGGCGTCCACCTGTGCGGTACATCCAGTGCAGGCTGTACAGGCAGCACATGGTCAGTACGGATGCGGTACGGTTAAAGGCTGCATGCCTCAGGTGGGGATGGCGGGGCACAGCACACCTGCCAGGATGCCCTTGAACCAAACCCGAGCAACTCCCAAGCAGTAAGAGGGTGCTCAATGACGGTGCATGAAGGCCACTTGCCCTCACCTTGAAGCCGTCAATGTTTCCGTACATCTGCCGCCAAGCAGCGGCCCGCAGCGACATGGAGGGCAGGTCGTAGTACTGCGGGGGGTGGGCAGGCAGGGGGGCGGGGTGGGCAGAGTGGGAGGCAGGGCGTGGAAGGAGAAGGAGGGAGGGAGGGAGCGAGCCTCGGCTGCGTAGTGCCCCGTACAGCTGCAGCATTGGCGTGCAGAGGCGGGCAATAACTGCGCGGTGTTGCAGTGTGGGTTGCTTGGTCGGGTGGGGCATTGATGTTGGGGAGAAAGGAGCAGGGCAAATGCACCGGCGGTGCATGTCCCAGAAGTGCCGCCAGAGCCGGCGGGCAGGGAGCGCACCGCTTGGCCTGGACGTGTCCCTCCTGCCCCCAACCCTTGACACACTCCCTGCCTTGCCTTGCTTGTTGAGCAATGCTGAAGCGACCCCTCCGGCTTCCAATGCACCCGTAGGACAGCCGCCCCCAGCTTCCCTCCCTATCCACCAAACACGCCACCCAGCTTCCTGCCAGCTTCCCATCCCACCTGCGCCAGCCTGGCAAACGTCGACTCGGGCTCGTTATAGAACAGCCCTTCCAGCTTCCCATCCCCCGCCGCGCTGTGCCACGAGTAGTGGTGCAGCAGGACCACAGCAGGCCTGCTGGGCAGCTGCAGCAGGCGGCGCAGCAGCTGCTCGTACGTGTGGCGCTTGGGGGAGGTGGTTGCTGCCACAAAGTTGTCGTTGACCGCAAACTCGGCCACCACTGCAGGGCGGTACACGAAGCAGTACCAGTCTTCATCAAGTGGATGCACAGTTTAAATGCACAGGAGAAATAGGTGCTGGGGTGGTGGGTGCCGCAATGGAGTTGTTGCTCAAACAGCAACCTTGGCCTCCCTCCCACCAGTATGAGCACACACAGCAAGGCCACATGCTTGCACAGCATGCACAGCACACCACAGCACGCACCTCTGCAGCAACTCACTCAACCAGGTCAGCCTCCCTCCCCACCAATGTGTGCACCAGCATGGCATCCACAGCATGCACAGCACGCCACAGCATGCAGCTCAGCAACTGGGCACTCACCCAGGTCGGAATCCCGCCCACCAGTGTGCACACACGTGATTGCATGCACAGCACGCCACAGCATGCTGCTCACTCACCCAGGTCGGGGTCTGGCCCCACCAGTGTGTCCACACAAGGCGCAAACCAAGCAGAGTTGGAGGAGGGCATGCCCCGGTTTATGAACTGGTGGCCCCTGCACATAGCAGGCAGCGGCGAATAGTTGAAAGTGACCGACAACGCCCTTGGCCAAGCAGGAAGCATCAGGCAGACTGGCTGGGTGAAATCGTTGGTTAGCATGCCGTCTAGGCGGGGCACAAGAGGTGGGGGGCTTCACTCACTCATTTGGGAAGTTGAGGCTCACAAACGTCTGAAAGCGCTTGGCGTAGCTGAGCCCCTGTGCCGCATACACCCCCGAATTGGTCACGCTGCGGTGGGGCGGGCAGGGGGGAGCAAGATCAGGGCAAGCAACGCAGGGCCACGGTCCCTGCCGGAGCAGCGCCGCACCTGCGAGCAGCGGCCGGCTCCCCACCTGCATCGAGTGCCCGACGCTGAGCGCAGCCCTCGGGATGCCAAGATGGCACCCAGCCCTCCCAGCCTGCCATGGCCGCGCACTCATTTCCGCCTCCCACTCCTCCCTCCCACTCTTAGTAGGTCCTACTCAACTCTCTACAACTCATCCCTCCTTCTCCTTTCTCCCTCCCCGCGAAAGTCCCACTCCTGACCCCTGCTCCTCCCTCCCACTCACCCACCCCACCCCGCCCACCTGCCGCCCAGCATGACCACCCGGATGGGCTGCCCCGACAGCAGCTTCTCAGCGACACGCCTTATGGCGGAGCCTGACCCATAGGACATGCCCCTCCACACCTCCTCATCCGTCAGGAGAGGCTCCCAGGGAACCTGCGGCAGCCGAGGGGGCGGCAAGCATTATGTTCTTGTTTGTCTTTTGAAGCACAAAGAAAGGCAGCGCCTGCCTGGGCACACCCCCTCATCTGTCAAAAGAGCCTCCCAAGGCACCTGCGGCAGGGAAGTGGAGGGGAAGGGCCCAAGTCCCACTTGGGTTGGTGTGAGCACATGCAAGAGCAGCGCCTGCCCCTGTACACCTCCTGCACATCAGGCAGCGGCTGCTCTACTGGGGACCCTGGGCAGGAGCAAGCAGTCTGCGTGTGTTGAGGGCACGTATTGGAATGTGTTTCTACTGACGACGCCTCCTTGCTGAGCTGGGCATGGGGAATGAGAGGACACAAGGGGTTGCAGCTTAGGTCGCGGGTTGGGGGGTGACGTGACGCAGGCCGTTGGTCTCCAGGCCAGCCGGCGGGCCGGCAGGGCATGCCATGCATGCTGCTGGGAAGCCTGGCGCTTGCATTGGCTCGCACGGGGGGCTGCCCGCTATTGGCTGGCAGCTGGAGAGAGCGGGCCGGCGGCACAGCATAGGGTCAGCTCGAGCTGTCCAGCTGGCAGGCGCACCTGCAGAGGCGGGCGCACGCCCGCTGAGGCCGCCATGGAAGCGGCGTCCAGTGTCTGATGCAGCGTGCGGCCTGCAGGGAGGGGGCGCATCCAGAGAGGGCGCACAGGGCGGGGTGCGTGGAGGGCTGAGGAGTCCGGGCAGGGGCAAGGAGGGGCAGCATGTGGCCAACCGTGGCCAACCGCCGCCGCGGCTGGGTGCGCTGGCACAGCGGCGGCGTGGCTCTGCGCTGGGCCTTGCCACCAGGGGCGACCCTTGACATGCCGGAGCGCACCTTGTGAGCTCTGGTGCGACGAACTTGTGCCGGCCAGGGCAGGGGTGCAGCAGGCAAGGGCTAGGAGGCAGGCCCAAGCCGTGCCTGCCCGGCGCCAGGACCGACCCCTGGCTGGGAGGCCGCCGCCGCCGCCGGCCATGTCTCAGCTGTGCGCGCGCCGCGCCCCAGATACACGGTGTTCCCGTGGTCTACCAAGGTCCTGGGGCACGTCCGTGGCGGGTCCAGGGTGCCAGCGGCGGCGCTGCCAATCGCGGTTGCTCGCCAACTTTCCCGTAGAGTCGCTCCGCCGCAGTCACTCCCCCGATCACAGGCGTGAAAAGATGCCCGATGACCGATGCAGCGGGCCAAGGCGCCCAAAGTGGGTGGGGAGCGGCTGATGCGCCCTGCCGCCTGGCGCAGCAGGCGAGCCTCAAGTACGCCCTCCTCTTGCAGGATCCACTAAAGCCTGGAAGGAAACTACGATAGAGCTTGCGACGCGGTGCGAGCGCAGGGACAGTGGACGGCTGCCGCCGCCTGGCAGCACCTGTCGCGACATGCACTGGTGTCCGGCACATCCCGGTGGGCCGCCAAACCAACTTGGCACTAGAATTGCCTCCCCAAATGCTAACTTCGCGCTGAACTCTCCAGGTCATGCGATCAGAGTTGTGCCCAAGCGAGGTTGCGGTATGGACGGAGGACTCTCAGGAGCGCCGGCGTCACATCCTTCAACACGCTGTGCTGCCGCCAGCGACGCTGGCAGCATGCCACGGGTGCAAGCGGGCCCTCAGGGCATCGCCCCTGTGGCTGTCCAGCTCTGCTGAGCGCCCCACACAGTGTGTGAAATCCAACGTTCGAGAAAGTTCCCACCCTGAATATTGGCGTCTGTACCGGTGTACTGAATGGGGTGAGTCACAAGTAGAAGTCGGAGCAAGCAACCCGTAGGTGAGCTGGGTGCCGTGCCCAAGAGACGTGGAAAGGCATAAATGGGCAGGGAGGGTGCCAAGGTGGCAATAACGCACAACCACGAGGTGGGGTAGTGAATGGGGTAGGGTTGTGAGCAGTGGGTGTGCTGATAAATAAAAATGCATTGATAGTGAGGCAATGTGGTAATGAAGCGGGGTCGGTAAGGGGTAGTGTGGTGCAGAGGTGGGAGACATGTTAGATCCAGTGTTTTTATTCTAGCGGACCCTGGGCGGGTTGTGGCCTTGGATTTCGGAGTAGCGGGGGTGAGAGGCCGTGACAGCAGTGCGGGGTGGAGGCTGATGGGAGGTCAAAGGGTTGGTGGTGGTTCCGTCGGTCGGACACACTGCGAGTGTCATGCGGTACCAGAGACCCAGAAGCTGTGTACAAAGGGGAGAGCGTGTATGTTCAAAACCCGATGGGTGGATGGGAAGCATCCTGGCCGGGCCCGGCAGGCATGCTGTGCATGCTGCGCACGCCCTGCACGAGCAGATGCTGCCGAACACCGGGAGCCGCATCCAGAGTGGGCACGCTGTGCATGCTGGGCTGGCTGGAGTGCTCTCCCAGCGGGGCTATCGCCCTAGTGCCTGCGTGCTGGGCCGGCGAGGCTGGCGACGTAGTGCTGCGTGCTGGGCCGGCCAGGCTGGCGACCTCATGCTGCGTGCTGGGCCGGCAGGAGCGGCAGGGCGCCAGCTGGCGGCTCGCCCAACGTATAACGGGCTGAGGCCGGCCCTTCTCGTCTGCGTTCCATCATTCGATGTGGTAGTGGTTCACCATCACTCCCGCTAGCAAGATCTGCACACAGCAAATCAAACGACAAGAAATTTGGGTTGATTGCATGACTGCTCTAATGTTGCGGTCGGGCCGAGGGCTGTGGGTGTAAGCGTCGCTGCAAGCACCTGGGCAGCAGCAGCAGCTGCAGCAGCAGCAGCAGGGGATGGGCTGTACCAGCAGAGGCGGGGAACCGCCAGCAAGGGAAGTACAGCGGCGGTGCCGCTGTACCGCGTGCAGCGCCCGCCGTGCCTCACTCAACACACACGAGCCCATCCCTGGCTGGCGCCATGTCAGATGCATCATTGCATGGCGCTGGCACTGGCCTGCTGCCTGCCCGCTAGTCACCCCCACAAAGTTCGCCCTCGCCTGCTCGCCCGCCCGCCCGCCCGCCCGCCCGCTCACCCGCCCGCTCACCTTGCGTGGTTGAGCTGCGGCGGCGGCGGCAGCCTTGAGCCCGCGCGCCGGCTTGGCGGGCAGCGGGGGCGCCTTCCCGGCTTCCGGGTTGGTCACCGGCTTAGGCGGCGGCCTTGCTGGGCTCGCCGGCCTGGGGGCCGGTGGCAGCACAGCAGCGGACTGGGGGCTGCCGGTGACCGTGACTTTGATCACGCATTTGGCGTGCATGGTGACCTGCATCCAAGGGCCACGTCGACGAGGGGAAGCGCTGCACGTCACTAGGGTGGTGGTATCGCTCACGATGAGCGGGTGTGGCTTGGCTTGTGTCAACATGAGTGATGGGCAGTGTTGATGCTCAATAATGTCGCACACGGCAGGCACAGCAGCACGGGCACCTGGCACGCACGGCGGCCTCAATGCAGCACTGCAAGGCCCAACGTAGGGGGCGCCACGCCGGCCTCGACACCCACAGGTTGCACATTAGCAGGCCGGCAATTATGCCATGCACCGACGGCAGCCTGGCAGCTGCCCGTAAACCAACCAGCCAACATGGGACTCCATCAAACCATGTAGTACCGGCATCCTGTAGTACCATGTAGCACCTTACACCCACCTCCCCGCCTCACCAGCATGTCGTGCACCGACAGCAGCCTGGCAGGCGACCCCCAGTGCGTCACCAGCCGAGTGGGCTGGCAGGTGCAGCCGGACACGCACGCCACGTCAGCGGCGCCAAAAGCGGCGGGCGGCCCCCTCAGGTGCATGAGCAGCACCTGGGCGAGGCCCATGTCTCCCGCGACGCCAGAGCGCGTGTTCACTTGCAGCGTGATCCAGTCGCCTGCAGGGCAAGGCACACCAAGGCAAAAAAAACTCTGTTCTGCTCAGGTGCATTGCCACGTGGCATGGCAGCACTTGCGCAAGGACCATGCCTCCCAGGGCAGCAAAACGTGCGTGTGTAATCACTTGCAATGCGATCCAGTTGGTCTGCAAAGGGGAACCGGTAGTGGCAGTAGAGATCATCCATGATAGATCTGGAGATCTTAGATCTTGGGTCCACACCAGACTGAAGGGGGATCCAGTCGCCTGCCCCGGGGCGGAAGCGAGCACGGCAGGTGGACCCCAAACGGCGGCGGGCAGGCACTGCACACATAAGTAGGCGTCATACAAAGCATTCCCCCCGGCCCGCGTGGTGCCCACCAGAACGCCCGGCATGCCCAGCACGCCCAGCACACCCGTCACGCACCTGGCTGCGTGGCCACCCAGCCCCACAGCTGGCGCCAGAACCTTGCCTCTCTTTCTCTCAATACATAGTAGAAGCTTTCATGTAACCGTGCCGGGTTGCACGTCCACCCAGCACACCACCCCTGGTCCCTGTTTTCCCGCCTTCAACCAACTCTTCCAAAGTGAACACATCATGATAAGCACTGCCTTGGTGCAAAAAGATACGCACCTGGCTGCGTCGCCACCCAGCCCCACAGCTGGTCCCGCACCTCCCGCTCCTCGGGCAGCTCTGGCTTGAACACAAAACCCCGGGCGCCCACAGCGACATCCTGGAAGTTCTCCTGCAATGTGGCAGACAGGGCAGTGAAACCCGGATGTTGACCCGGGGCCGGGGTGACGAAATGCCAGGGCGGGAGACGAGAGGGCAGGGAGGGGAGGCAGGCGGGCACCTGGCACACATGGCCAGGCCCGGGGAGTCGCTCACTGGGAGGTGCAGCAGGCTTCAGCCGCTACTTACTGAAAGCACTTCGTGTTGGAGCTTGAACCACCCACTCGCCCATCCACCCCACCCCCACACGGCCCGCCCCCTGCCTCCGCCACCCCTGTCCCACCCACCCGCCGATGATACAAAATCGGCAGCCGTGCCACAGGGCGGGCAGCACCTGACCTCCTTCACCTGACCTCCTTCACGTGCACATGAACCCACATCAACCCTAACCAGCAAAGGAACCCACGTGCCTGGATGGCGCAGAAGCCTCCCGACTCGTGCTGCGTGGGTATCATGGGCGGGGGGAGCCCCGCCAGCCGGAAGTCGTCCCGCCGGCTGACCACCACATTGGCGGCTGCCTCGGAGATGGAGCGTATGAGGGGGGCGCACAGCAGCTCCGCCAGCAGCTGGTGCCCCGTGGGGCCGGGGTGCACGCTGCAGCAGGGAGCAGGGGGTTTCAAGTAAGTACGGGTGAGTAAGCATCGCCGTGACGCGACAACGTGTAGCATGACTAAACCTGGTGCACACAACACACAACGGGTTGATGCAGATGTGCTGGCTCTGCATGCCATCCGCCCGTACAATGCAACAACACGGCGCGCAATGCAACACCGCTCACAAGTCGTCGTAGATGTACTGGCTGCCACACAATGCAACACTGCGCGCAATGCAACACTTCCGCTCACAAGTCGTCGTAGATGTACTGGCTGCCACACAATGCAACACCGCGCGCAATGCAACACCGCTCACAAGTCGTCATAGATGTACTGGCTGCTCACGCTTGCCTCCGCTTGGGGCAGGAAGAAGCCGCCCACAGAGACGCCGGGGCGCAGCACGCTGTCCACCTGCGGTACAGCCAGGCGGTAGGGAGGCGGTACAGATGAGGGGGAGTTCCATGCACCATGCTGTCCACCTGCGGTATAGTGGTGTTCTCTGGAGGGCGTGCAGACGAAGGGGCACCCATGGCACAGGGCGCTCACAGCTGAAGGGGCAGCGGGCACTGCGTAGGACGCTGCTGCTGCTGGTGTGGGGTGCCAGGGAGGTGGGTGCATGCAAGGCGTTGGTTGGGGCACAGGCATTCTGTATCGCTTCACAGGCGGCACATATCTGACCGACCTCCCCTCCCGCATCCAGCCCTTCAACCCTCATTGCTTTCAGCCATGTCCAGCGCATCAGAACCCTGTCAGCCGCGCACGCCTCACCTTGAACCCCTCTATGTTTTCGTACATCTGGCGCCAGGCGGCGGCCCGCAGCGACATGGAGGGCAGGTCGTAGTACTGCGGGGGCGGGTGGGGGGGACAGGCAGGCAGGGTGGGGGCAGGGTGGGGCAGTTGCAGAAGGGGCACAGTAGCTCACCTTTTTGCAGCCACTTACATACATACAAACACACACACGATCAACAGGCCCCACCTGAGCTAGCGTGAGGAAAGTGTTCTCTGGTTCGCTGGAGAAGAAGCCGGCTCGCATCCCCTCGCCCCCAAACAGGTGCCAGCTGCAGTGGGGCGGCAGGCGCGACGAGAATCAGTGACCGGCTGGGGCGCAAGGTGGGGAGACACTCAGCATTCAGTGGAGGGGCTCGGCCCGCAGCCGTTGGCCCCAGACCGCAGATTTGCAGCCACGACTGCATGCATGCTGTGCACGCTGAGCGGGCGGCGCAGCCTGCTGCGGGCATGCAGGGCACGTAATGCAGGCGGCGCAGCAGCTGCATTAAAGCAACAGCGTTTGATCAGGTCGACAAGATTGTTATGAATCACAAATGCGCACCTGTAGTGGTGCAGGAGCATGACAGCTGGCTTGCTGGGGATGTTCAGCAGGCGGCGCAGCAGCTGCTCGTAGTTCCAGCGCTGGAGGGAGGTCAGCGGGGCGGCCTGCTTGTCGTTCACCGCAAACTCCACCACCACTGCAAGGGTGGGAGAGAGGGGCAGGTGGCAGAAGCTTTTAAAGTTCTTGAAGTGTGCCAGCGCAATCCAATGTGTGGAGGGAGGGCATGCTCTTGTCGTCCACCGCAAACTCCACCACCACTGCAGGGGCGGGGGGAGCAGGTAATTTATAGAGTGCCAGGGCAACTCAATGTGGGAACATCAAGGCACTCACCCAGGCCGGCATTGCCTGCCCGCCTGCATGTCCAAACCGCAATTCAAGAACACACGCAGCATGCACAGCACGCCACAGCACGCACAGCACACAGCTCAGCCCCAGGTCACTCACCCAGGTCGGCCTCCCTCCCCACCAATGTGTCCACGCAGGGGGCAAACCAGCCGGAGTTGGAGGAGGGCTGGCCCCGGTTTGTAAAAGAGTGGCCGCTGCAGGGGGCGGGGCAGGCAGCAGGATTGTCGGGCAGCAAGTGCATCAGTTTGGGGGCGAGTGGCGGCACAGCGCTGGGAGAGGGACTGCCCACGGGGCAGCTTCAGGGGACGGGCAGCAGCGCAGCGGTAGGTTGTTGATGAGTCTGTGCCTCTGCAGACGCACCCCCATCGGGTCATCAGCTATGAAGGCCCCACTCACGGGTTGGGGAAGGTTGTGTTGATGAAGCTGAAGAAGCGTGTGGCGTAGCTGAGCCCCTTCGCGCTCAGCAGGCCCGCCCGCGTCACGCTGCGCCGGGAACAAACGAACACGCAAGGCAGGCGGGTGGCAAAGCCTAAGGAATGGGCATAGCTACTGTTCATCGGTCCTGTCATGTGCGTAGCACAGCATGCATGACACGGCAGACGCAGCGGCTTGCTAGTCGGCCGAGGTGCAGCATTGGCCGGTGGGACAGGCAGGGGGGCGGGATGCTGGCCCAGGGCGCAGCGCATTATAGATCACCACATCGTTCTGCATGAGCACTCGAATGTGGAGCTAGTATGCAGTGTGCATGGGCACTCACCTGCCGCCCAGCATGACCACCCGAATGGGCCGCCCAGCCAGCAGCTTGTCGGCGACACGCCGCAGGCGGGTGCCCCCTCCAAAATACATGCCCCGCCTGATCTCCTCGTCTGTAAACAGCGGCTCCCATGGTACCTGCAAGATTGAAAGCTCAGCAGATCAGAACGGTGGCCGGAGCTTGGGGTGGTGGTGGGCGGCAAGTGTGACGCAGGATGGGCACGGGAGGGAGGGGTGGGGTGGGGTGCTGACAGCAGCGGCGGGGCCAGCAGCGGCGCGGCCTTACCCTGAGGGGGTCAGGCACATTCATCTGCTTCAGTGCCCGACCTGTGGGGGTCAGAGAAACAGGGGTCAAGAAATGTGGGGCGGAGCCAAGCAGGCAAGCTGCCGCCGCCGCTGCCGGCGCTCCACAGCAGTGGCGGTGGTCCAGCTGCCGCAGCCAATGGAAGCGGCCGGGCTTGCCATCGCTGATCGATTACAGCACACCTGCTCGCGGCGCCTCTTCTGCCTCCAAGGCTGCGGAGCAGCATGCCAGGGCCGCTGCCAGGATGACAGCCCTCCCGAGGCGGAGGCGCATGGCTGCCTTTCAAGCTTTTGTGCCACAGAGAACGCTAGACTCCAGCTTGACTGCCTCCAGAGAGACAGAGATAAGTGGGCGACGCGACAATCCGCAGATTGCACTCAATCTTTGGGCCTCAAGCCCCTCACTTGAAAGCAGTGAACCAGGGGATCCGGTGGCTAATGTGTCCAGATGGCGCTTGATCAATTCGATCACAGCCAGGCAGGTCACATGGCGGCGTGCTGCGAGTGCTGGGAGGCGGCCCAGGCTGCCGACCTAGCGCTGACCTCTCTCTCACTTGGGCAAAAGAGGCCTGTTCGTCCGTGTCCGAAGAAACTGCACGTGATTTCTCCTCAGTCTCGCTTTCTCCTCAATAGACACACCGTAGGCACGCGGTAAAGCCGGCGGGGCGGCTAAAGCGCTGAGCATTCCAGGCAGCCCGCCTGATGCATGTGTGGTGCATTGCCACTGTTGCTTGCTTGCTTGCGAATCCCGGCGTTACATGCGCCGCTCCCGAGACGGGCAGACAGAGCGAGGAGAGGCGTGCCGCGCATGGCGCGCCGGGCGGGGGGTGGCGGCAGGCGCGGCCCGCGTGCACAGCACAGCACAGCGGGCGCAGCAGCTGCCGCCGGGGCTGCCATCCAAGAGGCCGGGGGGCGCCGGCGCCCGCGGGCGCCGGCGCACGCCCCGCCTCCGCTGCCGCTCTCGGCGTCCAGCTGGCGCACTGCCAGCTGGCGCGCCGCCAGCCGGCACCAGCTGACCTGGCGCCAGCTCACGCCTTGTAGCCCTTGCTCTTCCGGCGGCCGCGAGCGCGCTCGAACTTGCGGCCCTTGGCACGCACATAAGGCTTGGCGTGGGAGCCGGGCACACCTGCTCCCAGCAAGGGGCGGGAAGGGAGAGATGCAGGTACAGTGGGTGAGGGGGTGAGCGCGTGGTGCGGCCATGGCAGGAGCAGCGCGGCAGCGGAGAGGTGCAGGCATGCGGCGCCGCGGGCGGTGTGCGAGGCTCCAGCGCAGCATGCGGCGCGGCAGATGGATATGTTCCCCCAAATTAGCTGTTTGCTGTGCAGAAAGCGCTTACCGGGCGCGGGGCCGAAGTGCTTCACGGCCTCACGGCTGTTCTTGGGGCCGCGCAGCAGCACCGTGTTGCTGCCGGTGGGGGCGGTGAGCGCCAGCTGATCAAACGTCATGATCTCGCCGCCCGCCTGCAGGGAGGCAGCAGGGGTGGCAGCAGCGGCAGGGTTAGCAGCAGTGCAGCTGTGCAGCATGTCGGGTTGTTTGAGAATGGGGGTGGATCAGTGTTGAAGTGCCACGTCAGCACCAGGCCGGCTCCCGCTGTGCACCCGCTCTTCCAGCAAACATCTGCCGCGTTGCTGCCTGCCACGCCCGGCTGCCGGGCAAGCGCCTCCCCCGCAACATCCTTCCGGCTGCAGCCCCCCCACCCGCTGCTGACGGCATGCCCAGCACTCCACCACCTGCGCCCGCACGCAATGGGTGTACCACAGCTGCCGCCCGCGAGCCTCGGCCGTTGGCCGCTAGTTTGCCTCGCCATGGCAACCCCAGGCAGCCTTGGAGGCGCTAAGGCACCCAGCCCTAAACAAAACCAAGGCAAGAGCAGCAGCGGCAGCAGCAGCGACGCACGCAAAAGACGCCTTGCCACTGCGAGCGTGCCACCACGTCCCCGTGTCCCACACCTCTGCACTACATCTGCCCAAATCTACACATCCCAAGACCCCTCAGTGGCACACACCTTGAGGATCCGTGCGCGCGCGGTCTCGGTGACGCGCAGCGCGCACACCCGCAGCTTGGGCACCTCAAACAGGCGCGTGTCGTCGGTGATCGTGCCCACCAGCACCGCAATCTTGCCCTCCTGCAGGCAGCAGGCAGACGGGCAAAGAGCAGGCGAAAACGACGCAGGTGAGCTGCACCGCGCATCTGTGCCACTCATCTTATGCTGCAACGTGCGTCTATCCCAACGGGGCTTGCCATGCCTTACTGGGACAACCTGAAATAAATGTTCAATTCTGTGTCTCACCTTGCCGGCCATGAACTTGGCGAGCTTGGAGAGGGACAGCGGGGGCCGGTTGGTCTTGGACATGAACAGGCGGCGCAGCACCACCTGCAGAGGAGCAAGGCGGTTGGGAGCACGCACACAGCTGGTGAGGAAGCAAGCTCAGCAATGCACAGAGGGTGATGCTCCCTCCATCGCCCCCACACAGGCGTCCAACGCAGCGCCAACATGCAAGGCGCCGTGCAGCCTCAAAGCGGCCCCCGTAAGCCTGGCTGGAGGCCAACAACCAATCAATCGTTGTTGACTCGCCTTGTTGAAGTCGCTCTCCGTGCGGCGCACCAGGAAGCGGTACAGCTGCAGGGCAGAAACGGGGAGGGGAACACAGAGGGCAGCAGGGGCGGTTGAGGGACGGGCGGCAGCAACGGGAGGTTGGGCACGGTCCCAAGGTGGGGGCGGGGCCCAGCGGGGGGAGGGAAGCCCCAGCGGAGCTCCCTGGCTGCTGCTGCTGCTGCTGCAGCACTTCATGCTGCTTCGTTCGCTGCCAGGGAGCTGCGTGCGCTAGGGGTGGAGGGGCGTGCCCACCCAGGCAACGTGTGGGCGTCACTTCTGGGCACCCCCGCTGCAGCTATGCGCCCAGTCCGTCTGCCTCGGCTGCCTCCTGATGCACAGTGCTGCACTCAGCACGAGGCTGCACTAGGCGCCGATGCCTGCGCCTGAAACGCAGGCTTGCCGCCTGGCTGCTGCCACGCCACGTATGCTGCTGCTACGACGGGCTGCTCAATTGCTGCCGGCACACTGTTGCTTCCCAGGCGCTCCCCTCCCACTGGATGCATGCCGCACGCTGCTACGCTTGCTGGCAGACGGCCCTCATGCTGCGTCGACTAGTGCGCCCGCCTGCCTGCCGGTTTGGCTGCCGCTCCCGCCTGCGCGCCTGCTGCTGCTGCCCAGTGGCTCCAGCGCCTGCCTCGCGCCCCCCGCAGCTCCAGCCTCCTCGCCCCCGCTGCCTCGTGCCGAGGGGAGGCCTCCAGCCTATGCCTGCACCCTGCTGCCTGCAAAGCCGGCATTCCCCTGCGGGCTGCATGCAGCGCCTTCGCGAGCCCTTGCAGCTCCTACCTTCACCAGCAGCTTGACATAGGGGTTCTCGCTCTTGGGAGCGGTCCTGTGGACCTTCTTGTTGCGGCCACCGGCCTTGAGGTCGATGCCCTGCGGCGGGCAACCGGGCAGTGCAATCGGCGAGGCTGATGGGTCGCCTGGGCCGGCCATGTGGCCCGGCGGGCAACGCCGCCTAACATGCTGCTGGTGCGCATCGCCGGAGGCTGGGGCCGCCTGCTGGGCGCCTGGGCGCTACCAAAGCGTCCTTTGACGCACTGGCAGCTGCCTGAAGCTCAGGCCTGCTGCCCCGCCACCCACGGCACCCCGACTGCTGCATGTCCCGCACGGTGGCTCACCATGTTTGCCGTGCTCCCCTCCACACCACAGGGGCTTCAAAGAGGGCGCTGCTGGCGCGCCCCGGCGCCTTGGGCCGCCCCGCAGACGGCGCCACGGAGCGCAGCACGGTGCTGACAGGCGCAGCAGGGACCATGGTGGCCACCTTGGCCATGTTGCGCAGTGCAGAGGGCTAATGGCAGCTCGAATGTTACGGTGAGCCGTTTTGACGCCATCCGGTGACGGGGCGACGAAACCCTGCTGCAGTCTCAAAATATGGCGAAACACCTGCGGGAGTGCGCGCGCCTTGATCGGGAGATCCGTGCGGAGTCTCAGCAGCGCACTCTCTTCGACCCGCACCTACGAGGGCTGCGCTCGGCCCTGCGATCGGAGTGCGAGGCCGCCCTGCTGGCCGACTTTCGGCTCGCCCAGGTGCTTTCCTGGACTGCCTGGGCATGGCTTGATTGCTGGGCAACGGATGGGCGCGCTCCGAGGGGTCTGCAAGCAGGCCCAGCTGCCGCCGCTGCTGCCTGCCCGCCTCCCGCTGCCAAGCTTGAAACCTTGAGCTGTGCTGCAGCTGAACGCTCTGCCGCGGCTGCTGCTGCCACCGTGCACCCTGCCTACCATACTGCCCTGTGAAGCAGAAACACGATGTGGAGCAACTGCTGTGGAAGGCTGTCTTCTACCGGCCCATCGAGGAGTTTCGGTGGGTGCTGGGTGCTGCACCAAATTTCGTGGCTGCCAGCTGCCTCAAAGCATCATCAATGATGCTGCCTGAGCAGCGGCCGTGCGTTGCTGCGTGGCACTTGGCTCGCTTAATGGCTTGTGCCCGGCCGCTTCCGCTTGCCCCCTGCACGCGTATGACAATGGGCCTGCTGCATACATCTGTTCCGCTGCTGCTGGCCCATGGGGTGGATTGATTGGTCGAATTGGTTGAATGATGCACTGATTTCTGCAGGCGGCGCATCAAGCAGGCAGAGGGGGAGCTGCGGGACAAGGTGGGTGCTGCCCACGCCAGAAGCGTCTTTGGAGGGCTGCCGGAGACGCGTGGCTGGGCGCTGGGTCGGGCCTGTGCGGCCCCAGATGACAGCCGCCCGCGCGTTGCCTGCATAGCTGGCGGTTCACGCCTTCCTGTTTGACGCAAAGGGCTTCGCCATTACTTGAGACGCTGTTTTCTCATTGGCTTCCTCAGACCAAGCTGGCCTTCCACGCCTTCCTGGAAGACGCAAAGGGCTTCTACCTGCAGCTGGCTATGAAGCTGCAGCAGCGTCTGGGCGATGCCGGCTTCCCCGCAGGTGCGCACGCACAGCTGTACTGCTGGTACTGCATCTGGCCCAGAAGCTCCTGCCTAGCAATGCCTGGGTCATGCCTGGTTTCCGGCAGGCACGGAGTGTATGTGGTGGGCATGCGCCGCCACCGCGGCAGGCAGGCAGGCACGGTGCCCACCGCTCGCCTGTGCACAATAGCCCGCCTGCCCACCCGCATCGCTAAGCTTGGCCCGCACCTCTCCTGACCCATTCCCCCCTGCCTCCCCTCATTCCTCCCTGATCGGCTGCCCGCCCTGCTGCCTGCTGTGCGCTGTGCAGCCCTGGCGGCGCAGCACCTGCAGCAGATGGGGCTGGCCCCTCCAGAAGCAGTGGAGCCCGCGTCCCGAGGCCAGGACTGCCGGCCGGCGGTGCACCGCTGCCTGATCTGCCTGGGGGACATGTGCAGGTGGGGAGCCCACATGGCTGGCTGGCTGCATCGAGGGACTCCGGTTTTCAGCGGTGTTTCTACGGTTCTGTTGTCGTTCTACGCCGGGAGCAGTCTTTTGTAGGGCATGCGCTCCCTCAGGGCTTTGGGGCCATGTGCAGGGCTGGTCCCTCGGGCCTGGGCCATGTGGCTTGAGGCGGGTAGGCGCAGGGCGGCGTGGCGGCGGCGCAGAGCTTGGCGGCGGAGGGTGCGAAGAGAGCAGGCAGGCATGCCTCTGTGTGTCACGGCTCGTCCTGCTCATGATCTGCTATCGCTCATCATGTCTGTGCTCTCCAAATACCAACACACGTTGCCGCTCCCCGCAGGTATCAAATCAACGTGCAGCCGGCTGCCAGCCGGGACTGGGCGCCCTGCCGCCACTTTTACCTGCTGGCTGCCCGCATGCTCCCAGCCAGTGAGTGAGAGTGTACTCCAGTCTTTACATTGTACTACCGTTAGGCTTGCACCAGCAAGTCAGTGAGAGCACATATGGCGGCCGCTGCAGCCGCCTCCCTCGTAGCTGGTGCCTCGCCTGTGGGTGCTTCTTCTGCCCCGCTGCCTCTCTGCGCTGCCTCCCTTCCAACCTTTGCTGCCTCCCTTTTGACCTTCAGAGAACAAGTCCACCCCAGCCGGCAGTGCTTGCCCCGCTGGTTGCAATGATGCTATTCACCAGCGGCGGGCTGAGTGCCTGCCCCTCTGGCGCCCTGCTTGCTGCAGGCGGCAACAGCTACAACCAGCTGGCGGTGCTTTCCACCTATGAGGGAGACGACCTGGGTGCTGCCTTCTTCTACTGCAGGCGAGCCAAACCGCCAATGGGCTGGGTTGACTTGATTGCTCATGTTGTCTTCAGTGCTTGATTGTTTGTGTGTTGTCTGGGTTGCATGGTTCGGGGGCGGGGATGTGCGACCCTCCACCGGCTGACTGTTGCCTTGTTGCTTGCGAGAGGGCGCGTTGAACGTGCCTCTGTCTCGCCTCCCAGGCCGGGCACTCCAGAATGGGCCACCCGCTGCGCAGCACAGGCTACGGCCCCCGCCTGCCGTGCCCCGCCCTGCGCCCCCCAACCGGCTGATTGTGGGCTGCTTGCCTTGGCCACCCTGAGTGTGGTGGCGCCACCGACTGTTATTTCACACTAAGACCGGCTGTTAACTCACCAAACTCACACCAATGTTACACTGTCCCGTGCAGGGCGCTGGCCGCGGCCACCCCGTTTGTGGTGGCGCGAGAGAATTTGATCTCACATTTCGAGCAGAACAAGGCGGCCTGCGCCCGGCTGGCGGTGGGCGGCACGCGTGGCACGCGGCCGTCCAGCCAGGCGCTGCGGGAAATGCGCGTCAGGCAAGTCGGGGAGACGGGTTCCGGTCCATGCTCGACTGTACTGCATGGCTGTGCGCGCGCGAGGTAGTGCCTTCGGCCGCCCCCCATCTAGCCTAGCAGCAGGTATCACACGCGCTGGGCGTGCTGCTGGTTCTTTGTTTTTTTATGTGCTCGCAACAACATTTTGGTGCAAAGTCACCTTTCAGAACACCAGCAACACTACTGTGTCACTGTGTTCTCCCCCCCCCCCCGCGCCTGCAGGTTCACACGCGTGCTGGGCATGCTGTTCACCCGCGACAGCCTGGACTCCTTCCCGGCGCAGCTGGCAGCGGCCATGGCGGGTGAGTGTTGGCGGGCACAAGTGCCGCCGCTCCTCTGCCCGCAGGGGGAGGCACCTGTGGAGGCCTGCCGTCCTCACAGCCCCCTTGGCCCCTCCTACACTTCCCCGTCTCCTGAACCAGGCCCCGGCGGGCCTGCGCGTGGCCGGCCTCCCCTCCTTACAGCCCACACGTGGACGCTGTCGCCTGCGCCGCGCGCCACCATAGTTGACCTTCTTTGGTGCTCATGTGGTTTTTTCCCCCTCCTTCATTCACTCGCAGATCTGGACGATCACCTGGTGCGCCTGCGCCAGCAGAGCCGCAAGGCAGCACTGGCGGCCACGGCGGAGCAGCAGCCTCCTGTGCTTGTCCAGCTGGCGGCGGCCGCTGTGTATGCTGCGCACGCCGCCGGGACCGCCCGGCAGCAGCAGCAGCAGCAGCAGCAAGGGCAGACGCCGCAGCAGGCGGCGGTGAGCTTTGCAGCGGCGGCGGCACAGCAGGTGGTGCGGGGCCTGGCTCTGCAGCTCCTGTTTGGGGTCACTGCCCGGCTTGCCGAGGCAGCGGCGGTAGCGGCAGGCGCCAAGCAGGGCCTGCTGGGCTGCGGCAGCGGCGTGCTGCTGCTGCCGCCGCTGCGGCTGCTGCTGCAGTGGCTGGCAGCGGCGGGGCCAGCAGTGGTCCTGCCCCAGGCAGGAGATAGCACAGAGTTGATGGCGGCCCGCCAGCAGCTTTGGAAGGCGGCGGCTGAGCTGGTGGCGGCGCTGCGGGGGGCAGAGCAGGGGGCGCTGGCAGAGGTGCAGGAGGGCGCAGCAGGCGCAGCACGCGCTGAGCTGGCAGCTGTTGTGCTCCCGGAGGATGGACAGCTGGCGGGCTTCCAGCCGCTTTCCAGGGGCGGAAGTTCAGCAGGCACCGGCAGCGGGCAGGCTGGCAGCGGCGCAGCGTCGGCTGGTTACGGCGATGCAGCGGCAGCGGCAGCACGGGTGCAGCGGATGCTTGGAGACGCCGCCCTTGTTGCCCGTGTGCTGGCAAGTGGTGCCGCAGATGGCAGCAGCGGCGGCGGTGCAGGCCGGCGGCAGGCTGGGCTGCTGGCGGCTCAGGCCGCGTTTGTGGAGGCAGCGCAGCCGCTGCAGGGGCGGCACCTTGAGAGGCAGCTGCTGGAGCGGCAGCAGCAGCAGCCTGGTGGGCTGGCGGCGCACACGCCCGCCGCAGCAGCAGCACCGGCTGGATCGGCGCCCGGCGCTCCTGCCACTGCCGGCAGTGCGCAGCCCCCGCCTGCTGCTGCCGCTGCTCGGCAGGCAGCCGCGGGCAGCGCGGCAGCAGCGTTGCCGCTGAAGCCAGCGGCAGCAGAGGTTGAGGAGGCAGGCGTAGAGGGGATGGAGGAAGACGAAGAAGAGGAGGAGGAGGAGGTCATTTTGTATGCGCCGCACGCCCGCGCCACGCCCTCCCCGCTCGCCGTTCCAGCGCCGCCAGCAGCCGCAGCTGCGCAGGCAGGGGCGCCCGCCATCGCCGCGGGCACAGCAGGCACAGCGCAGCAGGTGGTGCAGCAGCAGCCGGCGCTTGCTGCCTCTCCGGCGCCCACAGCTGCGCCGGGCCCGGCAGCGGTGGCAGGGGCAGGGGCGGCTGCTGGGGTGGAGCTGGCTGGGCTGGCGGGAGATGATGTGCTGATGGGGGAGGCTGAGATGGAGCAGACTGCCCAGGCAAGTGTGTCTGCCGCCGCCTGCTGTGCCTGCTCTGTGCGACAGGTGGAGGGTAGAGCACAGTGCCCAGGCAAGTGCTTGCATTTGAACACCTCTGCTCCTCTTCTGCCAGCTCCTCTTTTGCCTGCTGCATGGGCAGCGTGCCATGTTTTCAGTTCGTGTGTGTATGTGCCATCGCGTGCCTCACCTCTTGCTGAGCATGCTTCTTTACTGTGTGTGCTGCAGGCGGTGGCAGGCAGCGTGCTCCCTTTAGACGACCAGCAAGGCTTGCAGGTGCAGGAAGCGCTGCCGCCCCACAACCTGGTGCCAGCGGCGGGGGCACAAGCGCATGGGCAGCCGGGCCAGCAGCAGCAGCAGGGGCAGCCACAGCAGAGCACGATGCAGCTGCCTGCAGCCTTCTTCAGCTTGTTTGGCGCCCCGTCCCAGCAGCAGCAGCAGCAGGCACAGCAGGCACAGCAGCTGCCTGCGGCGGAGCCAGCTGCGCCGCCACTAGTGGCAGCGTTCACCGGGCCGTCTTCCCAGCAGCAGCAGCAGCAGCAGGCTGCGGGGCTGCGCTCCCTGTTGTACGGAGGCAGCGCCAACAGCGGCAGTGGCTGGGGTGCAGCACTGGCAGGGCCCGCAGGCCAGCATTCGCAGCAGGGGCAGGCATCTTGCTTCCCCCAGCAACATCTGCCTACCCTGGGCGGGTTAGGGTGCACCCGCAGCCCTGGTGCGCCCGCCAGCTCAGCGGGGCTGGGGGTGCTGCTGGGCCCGGGCACAGCGTCTGACCGCTGGTCTTGGATGGGCGCCTTTGGCGGCCCGCCGCCTGCAGGTGCGCCCGAGGGCGCAGCAGCGGCGGCCGCGGCAGCAGCTGGGGCTGCCGTGCCAGCGCACGCTCGTGTGGGCGCGCCCGCTGCGCAGCCGCTGCCGCTGGGGCCGGGCCTGCGCACCGACAACCCTTTCGTCCCATAACTCCAGCTGTCCATCCAGTACGATGCGCCTTCTACCTCCCAACAGGGCATCCCCTCCCCGCCGCCCCGCCCCCTCCGCCTGATCCCTGCTCCATGGGTCTGGCCCCATCTGCGACACACGTTTCGGTCGGCCCTCTCTGCGTTGGACGCACGGCAGCAGCCTTTCACTCCCAGCAGAGCTCCTTGCCCTTGCCCCTACATTGATGTCGCCCTCGGTTCCGCGCCTGCTGCGTTGCGTCCCTTGGCACCGCATAGCGCCCTTTCCGAGCCCGCTGCTGCCTCCCTCGCCCCAGGCCGCCCCGCCTGGGTACGGGCCATCCCCTGCCCAACAGCGCTGTGTGAATCATCATCCAATTGAGTTCAACAAACAAGCAAGCACACAAACAAGAGCAAGTGTGCTTGCTGCCTGCAGGTGCCGGGGGGGCAGGCAGACGCGTGCGCTGCCTGCGGGGAGCCCGCCGGGGGGCGCCACTGTGCAAGTATAGCCGCTCGCAAAGCAATGGGGCGGAGAGTACTGTGCTCCAGTGGAGGGGGGACCGGGGGCTGAGGCAGGCGTGCGGGAGTGGATGCAGAGGAGAGTTGGGAAAGGGGGCAGATGCGCATTGTTTAGGGGGGAGCGGGGTGGGGTGGGGGTGGGGTGTGCTATGGCGGGGAGAGAACGCGGGGATACAGTTGGGGGGTTGGGGCATGAAAGCGTGCGGCGAGGGGCGGGGGAGGGGGGTGTGCAACGAAGGGATCAGCAAGCAATGGTTTGTGGGTGGGGGTTGGAAGGGGTGGTAATAGAAGCTATGCCGGGGGTGGCGGCGAGGTGTGCCGTCGGGGGGGTGAGAATGGCAAAGTAAAGCAGACGTGGTTGGGGAGTAGAGCGAGAGAGCTGGGAGAGCCAGCGGGTGGCAAACACACACTGGTCGCGCTGGTGCCTGGGCACAGACCAGCACAGCGTGCGCAGCAGCGCTCGTCACACCGGCAGACAGCAGCGTCGCCGCCTGAGCCTGGGCCCCCACTGCTGACTCACAGCTGCAGTCTCAAGGCAGCTGCCTCATCGAGTTGAGGAAGCCTGCTGCCGAGCCGGGCGGCCAGCGCAGCGCGGGCAGCATGTCGGGACCCACCCCGCCGCCGCCGCCGCCGCCGCCGCTGCCGTCGCTGCCTGGACCCTCTGGCGGCGCACCAAAGTCGTGCTGCTGCTGTGGGTGCTGCTGCGGGTGATGCGGGTGCCGCATGTGCTGCGGCGCATGGTAGGGCGCGTGCGCGTGCTGCCGCCCTCCGCTGCCGCCGCTGCCGGCGTCCGACGCGCCCCCGCCGCCGCCGTGCCCCATGCCTTGCGCCGCCACTTCCGGCGTCATGCGGGGGTGCTGGTGCGGGCCAAGCATGGCCGAGGCCGGGCCTGATGGGTCCAGTGGTCCCAAGCCGCCGCCCGGCATGTGGGTGCCCCCAGGGGGTGAGGCCCTCCACAGGCCCTGGTCATCTTGCTCTGTCAGGAGCTCTGTAAATTTTTGTGTGCGCTGCGGGTGCTGCTGCTGCGGGTGCTGCATCAGAGGCGCGAGCCCGCTGACGCCCGCCAGGCGCACAGAGGTGAAGGGGTTGGGGTTGTGGCTGTGGCGAGGCGGCGGCGGCGGCGCCGCGCCGTCCGACGCAACAGCCGCCATGCCGGCCGCTTCCCCAGCGGAGGCCGCGCCGCTGGGCGCGTGGCTGCCAGACACGGCAGGCAGTGCCGCCGCCGCTGCCGCCGCCGCTGCCGCCGCTGCGGAGCCGGCTTGCTGCATGTGCCGGCCCGGCCGCGGGCACAGCGCATTGGGGAGCCCGTGCGTGGGCGCGGTGCGAGAGCGGGCAGGGTCGAGGCTGAGGCTGTCCCCTGCCCACCGCATGCCCCCACCGCCTGCGCCCGGCGGCACTGGCCACCCGCCCGCCTGCTTGCCGCCGGCGCCGCCGCTGCCGCCGCCAGGGGCGGCCCCTGGCGGCGGCCCGCTCGCCACTGCCGCCGCAACCTGCTGCAGCTGCTGCTGCTGCTGCTGGCTGAAGCGCAGCACAACGGAGGACAGCATGCCCAGCTCCCCCGCTATCTCCAGCATCTCTTGGTCAGTGGGTACGGCATCAATGGTGTCTCCGCCCTGCAGCACACGTGGTGGGGGAAGCCCATCAGGGGGGTATGTCGTGAGGAACTGGGCGGGACGGAGCAGGCAGCCCTGATCTGTCCTGATCTGTGGGCACGGCAGCGGCGGTGCCGCCGGCTTGTGGGCAGCATGGACAGCAGCAGCGCAGCAAAGCAGGCGCGAGGGCGGGGCAGAGCAGAGCAGGCAGGCAGCGCCTCGCCTCTCCTGGCTTTGGAGCCACCGCACCACCTGCCCTGCCGGCTCCCCACAAGCGCCCCACGGCGAGCGCACTGCAACCCACACCCCCCTCACAATCCACAGCCGTACCCCTATCTGCCCACCCCTCGTTCAGACCCATCAGCCCTCCCGCCCACCCTCGCGGGGCCCTCATCCACTGCCCGCCCCCACTCCCCACAATCGATCAATGCAGCCGCTTGCTCACTCACCGTCTGAAGCACCGTCTGCAGAAGCTCCGCTGCTTCCTGCATCATCGCATTGCTCGGCTCTGGAAGCATGTGCAGCTGCTGCTCCAGGTGCCTCTCCAGGTGCTGCAGCAGCTGCTGCGGCTCCTGCCGCCCCTCCTGCCGCTGCTGCTGCGCCGCCTGCTGCGCTTGCTGTGCCGGCGGCGCCGCGCGCGGCGACAGGGCCGGCAGCTGCTGCTGCTGCGACGGCTGCTGGCGCGGAGGCGGTTGGAGGGCGCTGTCTCCAGGCAAGTCCTCCGGGAGGGGAGGGAGCGCCAGCATGGCGGCCACCTCCGTGGGTGTCCACCCGGCTTCCTTGGCCGAGCGCTGAAGCTCAGGAGGCAGCGCCGCCATCAGCTGCTGCTGCCGCTGCTGCAGCGGCACCCCCGGCGCAGGCGCCTGCCGCGCCTCTGCATGCGCCGGCGGTGGCGTGGGCTGCTGCGCCTGTCGCGCCAGCTGCTGCTGACGTGGCGCTGCCAGCTCAGCCTGCTGCAGCTGCGCCAGCAACGACTCGCGCTCGTGCGCGTGCTGCGCCGCCTGCGTGTGCGCCTGCTGCGCCTGCTGCGCCTGCTGCTGCTTCAGTAGCATCTGCAGAATCGTCTGCACCTGCTCCTCTAATCTGAGCAGCCTCTGGTGGAAGCCCTCAGCCAGCAGCAGGGTATCCAGCAGGGCGGGGGGGCGCTGCTGAGCACCTGTGCCGACAGGGAGGAGCTGAGCTGGCGAGTCGGGGCGCTGAGCTGGCGACGGCTCCGAGTACTGCCCAGCCGGCAGCTGCTGGTACTGCTGCTGCTGCTGCTGGTACGGCTGCTGGCTGTACTGCTGGCTGTACTGCGGCTGCGGCGGCGGGAGCTGCGACGCGGCTGCCAGCCGCTGCTGATGCACCTGCACCTGCTGCTGCTGCTGCTGCTGCTGCTGCAGCGGCGGCCCTTGCGAGCGAGACTGCAGCGCGCTGGGCTGCGGCATGTAGTGGCGCTGCACGGGCGACTGCTCACCCTCGAGCTCCGACTGAAGGAGGGCAGAGGCAGTACGCCTCCTCTTGTACCGCCCTCCCTGGCCCTCTTCATAGTCCTCATCCGCCTGCCCCTGACCCCGGCTGGCACTGGGCTCGGCCGCGGCGGCCGCCGCCGCCGCCACGTGTGCATCGGGCTGCTGCTGCTGCCGCTGCTGCCGCCGCTCCTTCTGCTGCTGCAGGCTGGCGGTGCAGCTGCGCTTCTCGCCCTCGAAAGCAGACAGCGGCTGCAGCTTGGCGCACTGCAAGGGAAGAGGGGATGGGAAGGGACGTGAGGAGGGCGGAGCGGCGCGGCGTCACAGGACTGCATGCAGTGGTGGCGCAGCGGGGCAGGTCGGGCAGCGGGGCGGCTGTGTGTGGGCAGGGCAGGCCGGGTGGGAGGGTCCCCCGTCAGCTTACGCTCCCTTGCATCTCCGCAGGCTGAGCCCTCTGCGACCCTGCCAGGCGGTGCACGCACCACAGCAAGCGCTAGGCATCCAAACAGGCTGATGAAGTGCCAAGTTGGCAGCAGAGCCTCCCTATCTGGCCCAGATGTGGGCATCATGGGCTCCCACAGAAGAAGAAGAAGAAGAAGAAAACGCCCTTGGGCGTGGGTTGAGGAAACCAGTAGAGGTGTTGACCCCCATGGCGCCCCCCCCCCCCCCCCCCCCCCCCCCCCCCCCCCCCACTGTCTACCGAGGTGGGGGGAGGGCTGTGCCCTTCCCCCGTGGTGGAGCTCCCACACAACACCCAACAACGCTTGACGGCAGCACGCACACACACAAACCTGCTGGCAGAATCTCCAGCTGGCCCCGTCGCACTCAATCGTGGCCGCCTTCTGATGCACCCGGCAGATGCGATGCCGCTGCAGGCAGGCAGGCAGGCAGGCAGGCGCCAGTGCAGGCGCGGCGGTGAGGCAGGTGCGGCGGCGGCAGCGCGCAGCGTGCTGTGCGGAACGCGGCAATGCGGGACAGAAGATCACGAGGCACTGCCTGAGAGGCCTGTGGCGCGTGCGGCCTACTGCCTACAGCCTGCCGCCCGAGAGCATGCAGAGCCAGCTGCTGCAGAGGGTGGGTGCTGCCACCACCCGTCTGGAGTGTATGGGTGTATAGGCGCACACTCCTGGGCCCGAAACGTTGGTCTGCTGGCCCTGCCATAGCCGTGACTGGCGCTGCCACCCTCGCCACCCAATGCTGCACCACACACGTCGGCCCCATGTCCCGCTTGCCTGATTGTAGGCTTGCAGCAGGCGCTGGGTGCAGGCGGGGACGCGACATCTGGCCGCGCCTCGCCCGCTGCCGGGCTGCCGAGACGCGTTGGCGTTTGGCGGCGCGGGCAGCGTGCTGGGCGGCGCCGTCGCTGCTGGCGCGGCGCCCGCCCCGGTGCTGTCAGACGGCAGGATGCCCACGAATGGCCCCAGCAGGTCGCTGGAAGACCGTGTGGGGGTGAGGGAGCCTGCGGGCAGAAGGGGGGAAAGAGCATACAGGACGCACAAGGTTGGCGGCGCAGCCCGCCTGCCGCTGCGGCGGGGTTGGCTGCCCACGGTGGGCTGCCTGCCGCCTCGCCGATCTCGGTTAGCTGGCCCGCCCTCCTGTCTGTAGGGCTCTCTAGGAGCGCAGCGCCGCCGGGCTCTGAGTTCTAGTACAGGGTGGGGGACCGTCGTGCTGCACGACAGACCTGGCCGCGGTCCTCCACCGTCTTCTTCGCGCTCCCATTCCATTCAGAGGGAGGTGGGGCGGCGGGGGAGGTCTCCCCCGAGCCCCGGGGGGGCGGCAGGACCCACTGCTCGGTTTGTCGCGCACTTCCCTCGGACGCAACTGGTCCTGGCCACCGCTGAAAATTATTATGTGCACTGTTGGTATGCGTATCGTGCAGGTCGCGGGTCGCGGGGGCCGCTGGGCAGGTGGGTGTGTGCAGGCGCCTTCGGGGTGGAAAGCGGGGACCGGAGTGCTTTCGTATCTCCCTGTCCCCCGTTGGGTTTTCAATTGTATCAGAAGGCGATGGCGCGCTGCTGCAGTCACGCATGCAAGGCGAGGCTTCGCAGGCTCCCCGGGTGCGAGGGGGACCAACCCATCCTTTCAGCTTTGTCCGGTGCCGCCCACGCCAGCATCCAGACTGCCTCGAAAGGACATGGAGGATGCACAGCAGCGCCCCGTACAGCAGGTGGGCGCAGGCGGGCCTGGCCCCTCTGGCGCGCCACCGCTCCGTGCGCCGAGGCTGAAACGCCGTGACGGAGGCGGCGTCGCGTGCCCAGAGCTGAAGGGCCGGCCTGTGGCACAGCCTCGCTTCCTGGCGCCGCCGTGCGTGAGATGGGAGCAAGTAGGGAAGCTGGGGAAGAACTTGCTGGGCCCAAGCTTGGACCGCTCGGAGCAGTCCGCCCCCGGGGGAGCGGTGGCCAGCCAGCTACTGACCAGCGCCCAGCCCAGGCGCCTCTTCAGGCCTTCCCTGCCCCGCCACCTTTGCACCATTTGCACCCTGTGCAAACGCCGGGGAACCCTGAGGCCCACACAGTCCCAGATGCTGGAAAGGGCCGCTGTGGCGGCCGACCTGGCGGCGGCCACGCTGCGGTGATGCTGTGCCCAGCTGTGCAAGCTTGTGGTCTCGAAACGCCTGCACCCGGCCCCTGATCACTTCAAGCCCTCTTGGTCCAGTGTCTACGGCCATGTCGCCGCTCGTCTCAGCTCCTTGGGCGCGGGCCTGCAGCCAGGCGCAGCTGCCGCTCCCGCTTGCGCACCAGCCAGTGAATACAGCAGCAGCAGCGCCACAAATCGGTCACCGCATCCGCAGCTCTCGGAGGCCTACTCGCCTCAACTCAAAAGCCAGAGAGCCAGAGAGGTGCACACCAGAGGACTACAGCGCGTGGCGAAGGCGAGTGATCATGCCATGCCGCCGCTAGGATGCCTGCTCGCTGGGATTCAATCCAGTGGAGCAAGCGCAGCCCTGCAGTTCTGGTGACGGCGCGGTGACGGTGCCGCGGCCGCAACCTCCCGCCGCTCCCTTTGCAATGTCACAAAGACAGGCTGGCTGTGGCTGTACTTCAACGTGCAGGACAGATTTCTCGACTGTACATGCGTACGAGGCCCGGCAAGGTGAGCGCTGCCACCCGTGGCCGAGTGGTTAAACGCAAACCACGCGGGCCGCCCTGCCGCTGCCCGCTGCCGCCTGCTGTGCCGTCTGCACCGCTGCCGCTCACAGCGCTGCACCCCGCGACGTTCCTCCCGCCCCTCTGCCAGCTTTCCTGCGCTGCATCGCTGCTGGGGAGGCGGCCATTGACCTGTCAGCCGCTGCGCTGCACATAGCGGCAGAAGATGACGCACTAGGTGCGCACTTGGTCCCGTTTGTGAGCCGCGAGCGGCAGCCAGGGGTGACCAGCCCGGCCAGCAGCAAAAGAGGAGCACAGGTCGCTCTCGGGGGGGCGTGGGCCACACTGACAGGAAGGTGTGCGTGGTGGCAGGGCAGGTTGGTCTCGGCGGGTGGGCGGGCCAAGTCTGAACACCGCTGGAGGCACGCCCTGCCGGCGATGGCATGAACCTGTTACAAGATGCTGCCATGACCGTGGGGGCAGGCAAGGCATGTGGGCATGTAGGCTGCTGCCATGCTGCGCCCGCTGCGCCGTTCCACGCCGTGCTGTGCTGTGTGCTCCCTGGTTGTCACCGGCCTCCCCCCTCTTGCCTGCCTCTGCTTCCCCCCCATGCACCTACCTCCTGCAGTGTCACACTCCTCGGTGCAGCTGCCAGTGGAGGCGTACCAGCAGCGGCTGCAGCGCATGGCTGCTGAGCTGGCACGGCAGTACCTCCCCGCAGTACCCCCCGCCAGCAGCACCAGCAGCGGCAGCAATGGCGGCGCCAGCCGCGCTGACGAAACCAGCAGCAGCGGGAGTGGCGCCAGCGGCAGCAGCGGCGGCGCCGCCAGCAGCAGCCAGCAGGAAGCCAGCAGCAGCGGCAGAAGCCAGCAGGAAGCTGTGCTGGCAGCCATCCAGGCTTACCTGTACGACCAGCAGGGCTTCCACGTGCCCAGCTATGGCCGCAGCAACCTGCCGCAGCAAGGTGAGCCCATGCTGAGTCCATGCTGGCTCCATGCTGGGCCCATGCTGGGTCCAGTGGGTGGAGGCATGCCTGGGCGGCGTGCTGCTGGGCCGCAGGGCCGATCCAGGGGCGCTGCTGCCGTCCCTGGGGTTGTGCTCCTGTTCTGGTGCAATGTCAGGCCAGCAGAGCGGGCCTCCCTAGCCTTGGGGTAGCTTGTGAGCGTGACCTGTGTCTGTCCGAAAGAGAGCGGGTGTGGGGCGCTGCCCACGGACGTGTGCCCTGCTGCTGCCCTCCTCTCCGGAGCTCCCTGGCCCCTCGGCGCACAGTGTGTGTGATGCCCTTCATTTGATGCCGTACACTGCGCCACCTGCACGCCCACCCTGCTGCCATGCTGTGCCGCCTGCAGCGCTGCTGGACCACCCCGGCGTGTGGGAGTCCACGTCACACGCCTACCTGAACGAGGTGCTGACCCGCAAGCGCGGCATTCCGGCGGGTGAGACGGGGGACGCGGCAGCCAGGCCAACGGGGCGGGTTGGGGGGGCCGAGGGGGCGGCAGTCGCCGCCGCACGCTTCCCTGAAAGCAGTGCTGGCCCGCGGGCAGGGCAGCCAGGCCTGTATCCACCGTAGCGGGTACAAGCTGAGGAAGCTACAAAGTGGGGATGTTGTAGGGCAGGCAGGAACATGCGTCGTTCATTGGAGCGCTGCCCCGCGGGCACACCTTCAGCTGTCTCCAGAGACACTCACCACCCCTCACCCCCTGCCACCTGCCTGCAGTGCTGGCCATCATCCTGCAGGTCCCAGTGCAGCGAGCAAAGTGCAACCCCTTCCCCTGCTGCATGCTTGCTCCGTCGCTCTTGCAATCACAACCCAAGGAGTGCTCCTGACGATGCAGGAGGCTTGACCTGCCCCCTGCCTTGCTTTGGCGTGTGTGATGTGGCGCCTGTGAAACCCACTCCACTGGGTGCCTTCCTGCCTTTCTGCCTGCCTGCAGTGCTGGCCATCATCCTGTTAGGAAGCGCTGCCGCAGGCACATCGTCTGACAAACCCTCAAACACCCACCCACCCTTCCCCCCTGCCTGCAGTGCTGGCCATCATCCTGGAGGACTTGGTGCGCCGCCTGCTGATCACGGTGAGAGGTCATGGTGTGATCCTGCCCCCGCCTGCTTGCCAGCCTGGCTTGTGGCCCGGTGCACTCCAACGGGCACAGGCCTCTCACTCGGTGGGGGGGGGGGGGGGGGGGGGGGGCTTTGTGCGCCGCCTGCTGCTGGTGGTGAGAGGGCCAGCTCGTGCCTCCCGTTCTGTCAGCTTCCATGACGTGTGTCCCGGCAGGTGGTGGGTAGCTGCTGCTGGGGGCCTCGTGTGGCGCGCAGTACTGCTGGCGAGGAAGTGTTGGTCCGCTGTGTGATGGAGTGTGGCGTGCTGTTATGACTGCAAGCGTTGGCTGTTTTGGTGTCAGCTAGATGACGTGGGCACGTGACGCGGGGCAGATTGGTTGTGGGTGGGTTTTTTGTGTGGCTTGCGGGCCAGTTTGAAGTGCGCTGGCCTGCCGCCCGCAAAGCGTCTGGTGCCATGCACGCTTTCCACACCCAGCTTGGCTCAAGCATGGCAACCCTAGCAACCCCTTCCTGCTGCAGGGCAGCATCGATTTGCAGTTAAGGTGGGGCGCCGGGACCCGAAAACTGGAGGCAGCCTTCTCTGCCACCCGTTCCAAAACCTGCACTTTTAATTCCGTCTCCCATATGCCGCAGGGGGCCATCGATTTTGCGGTCAAGGTGGAGTGCCGGGACCTGGGGGCTCCTCCCCGAGCCGAGGTGCTGCCCCTGCCGCGCGATGCTGTGGTGCGCCCCGATGGCACAGGCAAGCTGTGCATGCACGCATGCATAGGCGCTGCTGTGCTTGGAAGCCGCCGCGGGGTGGCAGGCGGTGTGCAGCTGAGAGCGTGGTGTGTGTGTGTGTGTGTGTGTTCACATGTGCGGGTGCTCCCCTGCCAGATGAAGCGGAGACGTGTGACGGCGGCACATGTCTGTTCCCTCTGCTTGTGGGCTTCTTTCACTGTTGCTTCCTTCTGCTTGGTGCTACACGCGGCACTGAATCGCACACGCCAGTGGCACCGGCATGTGCGCAGCAGTGGCAGCATGCAGCAGCGTGCAGCATGCAGGGATGCAGCTGTACGCCAGGTACGGCGCGGGCCCCGCCCCCATGCGTGCACACGCCACGTGTGCCTCCCTCCATCCTTGCATGCAGTGCCAAACACATGTTTGTGTGTGTGTGGTTCCCCTGAATCTCTGTGTGTGTTCTTTTTCCAAATCAAATGCCCCTCGCGTGCAGTGCTCAACACGTGCTCAACAGATGCCCTGGCAGAGGTGCTGCGCTTCCTGAAGAGGAGCTTCTGGTGGGTGGGTGGTGTGGGGGGTGGGGGGCGGGGTAGGGGGGGGGGGCGGGCCCGCTTCCTGAAGAGGAGCTTCTGGTGGGTGGGTGCACATGGTCATTCCCGAAAAGGAGTCTCTGGTGGGTGGGTGGGTGCAAATGGTCAATCCCAAAGAAAAGCTTCTGGTGGGTGGGAGGGCAGGTGCGACGTGGCAGAAACAGAGCCGCTCGTGCGTGTGTGAAAGGAACAAAGCCTGCATGCCTGCATGCACGCCTGCCTGCCCCCCGCCCGATGCTCCGCCCGCAGGCCCGTCCCTGTGCGCCCCGCAGCAACCCGCGACGTTGCCCAACGTGCAGCCTACCTGAACCCCCGCCAAGCCCATCCAGTGGGTACTTTGATCGTTTGAAACCTGCCTGACCCCCACTCGCACCCCCCCGCTTGCAGGCCCTTTCAGCGGGGACTTTGATCATTTCAAACCTGCCTGGCCCCCACTTACAGAGCCCCTCCCCCCCCCCCCTTCCCCCCCCCCCCCCCGCTTGCAGGCCCTTCCAGTGGGACAGCAACTCCGGCAGCAGCGGCGGCTTTGTGGCGGCGGCGCGCGTCTTCCTGGAAGGGGAGAGCGATGCGGCGATGCAGGCAAGCCAGGGGCGCCGTGGTGTGCTTGCGGCTTGTGCCTCACGCACAGGGGCGCGATATGCGGCCTGCTTGCGTGCCCTTACACGGGGGCGACATGCAGCATGCAACATGCGTGCATGCAACATTGCGACATGCAACCTGCGCCGCGCACCCGCAGGCCATCAGCCGCACGGCCAAGCACCGGTTGGAGCGAGGCATTTGGACCTCTCCCGGTGCAGGCGACATACGGTGCGTGATGGGCTGTGTGTGTGGCCGTGCGCGTGTGTGCGTGCGTGTGTGCAGTGTGCTTACATTGCCACGGAGGCTTGGGGTGCTGGTGGGAGGCGGGGCGAGGCATGCGGGACGTCGCCCGGCGCAGCGACATCCCAGTGCCTCTTCTGTGCCTTCCCCGATGTCGTTCTTCCCTGCCCTGCTGCACTCTCCCTGCTCTGCTGCTACACTTTGCCCCCGCTCTCCTGTCCCCCGAGCTCCCCCGCTGTGCCTCCTCCCCTCCCCACTACCGCCCCCCGGTCTGCCCCCCGCAGGCGCGCGCTGGCCGCCTGCGAGCGGCTGGTTGTGCTGCAGGGCGACAGCTGTCCCCGGGAGCGGCGGGACCTGGCTGTACTGCTGATGCACGTGGGACGCTTCCGAGGTGGGTGCTGGGAGCCGTTTCTTCCATGGCCATTGAGCCGGGCCTTCATTGGCCTTCATTGAGCACATGACAGCCAGTCGGGAGCCCCAAAGTGGCGCAGCCGTGGCAGTGGCAATATAGTTGGCGGTAGCGCCCACAGCATGTCTCCAGGTTCAGTGGCTGCTTCCAAGGGGCCCCCCACACCCCTCGCATCTGTGCTGCCACTGTGCGGAAGCCACACCAGGGCTGCCGCCGGTTGCGTGGCATCCCCAGCTACGGCAGTCGTGCCTTTCCACGCACCCGAGTGCACCAAAACCACAAACTGGGGAGGTGCGATGCTTGGGAGCAACACGTCGTTGGATCCTTGATTCTTTCCTCTGTGCTTGCAGAGGCCAAGGCTGAGCTGCAGGCGTTTGTACGCAGCGCCCCGGGGCCGTCGGCGGCGGGAGGGGAGGTGGTGCTGCCGCCCGCGCTGTCACTGACGCCCACCGGCGCCGTGGTGAGCAGGCACAGCAGGCACAGCATGGGCACGGGGCGACTGGTGGGGTGGCGGACGGAGCGGGGCGAAAGCAAATGCGCTGGGGTGGCTGGCCGTCCCGCAAAAAAACCGCCCCCAGCCCTGCCCTGCCCCCCCGCGCGCAAACGCCCAGCCACGCCCCCCGTCCCGGCGCTCCCGCCCACGCTGCACCCCGCACAACTTCTGGCTCCCCCTGCCCCCGCCCCTACTGGCTGCAGGTCACGGCCGGAGGGCAGACGTGGGCAGAGGCGGCCCTGACGGACCGCCTGCTGGGCCTGCTATCTGGAGTGGAGGCGGCAGAGGGGCCCTTGACGCTGGAAAGTGCGCTGCGCGAGCCGCCCCCCAGCGCATATGAGGACGACAGCAGGCTGCCCCTCACTTGGTAGAGCCTCCCAGGCAGCAGCAGGTGCAAACCAGCCGCAGTGCGGGGCAGCGCGGCTGCTGGCGCGCCGCGTGGCTGTGCGGCGGCAGCGGTTGCTGCGCACCCCGTTTGTACACCCCCAAGAGTTTGGATGTAATGCTTCCCCCATTGTTAGCCGCGTGTCGCGAACTGCTTTGCAGCTGTAAAGTGCGAGGAGACCCCCCGAAGAATGCGCAGGGGTGGGGCCCCATGGGGCCAGTCGCCGGATGGTGCGCGTCGGCGTGCCTTCACCCTCCGACTGGACGGATGCATCATTTTGAGCCAACTCCAGCTTCCCTTTCGAGCCACGCGTATTCCAGCAACAGGTTTCACGTGTTATTCATGCTTCTAGGGGCCTGCGGAGCTCGTTCTCTCTCAGCACCTTAGCTTCCCGCGCATCGCAGGCGCTGGGACCTGCACCTGGGGTCAGCGTGCACCGGCGTATCAAGGCCAAGCAAGCAGAAGCCTGCTATAGGCTGCCAGGCGCCCAGCTGGGGTACGGCTCCTCGAGGGCTCTCCCTGGCGGCCCAGTGGCCTACTGCCGCGCCTGCCTCCTCAGGTTGGTGGCCGGATGCGGTTGCTGCGCCCCCGGAGCCTCCGTCGCTCCTATTCCAGGGGCTTGGCCTAGGCGACGCGGGTGGTGACGGCGGCACCACCTAGCGGCTCTGTATGCCTGCCGTTTGAGCATGCTTATTCCAGCTGCTTGAGAAGGGCTCACAATGCTTCACATGCCAACCATCATCACGGTTTGAGCACGATTGATAACTTGCCAACCGTTGCCGTGCAACAACCTGCTCTGCCACATCTTGCCGCGCGGCAGTGGGTTACCCCTTGCTCAAGCACTCGTGCATTAAGTAAATTTCGCACCAAGCAATCTTGCTAACCACACATCTAGGTGCCGGGTGCGGCCCCTCCCGCCAAAAGTGAAACTAGCACCCACGTGCCCCCCTGCCCCGTTCGCTTCATGCAGGCACCAGGCGGGGGTGGCAGCACCGCGGCGGCGCGGCTGTGCGCGCGTCGCGTAGCGCTTGCAGCCAGGGCTGCGGGTACATAGACAGCACGGAGCGCGCTTGCCGGCGGGACAGCTGTCCCCACCCTTATGGATGCCTCAGCTGAAGGCACAGCCATGGGCGACATCGGCTCTGGAGGCTTGGCGCCCGGCGACGTTACGATGGCTGCAGCCCCGTCAGCAGAGCAAGAGCAGCAGCAGCGGCAGCAGCAGCAGGCGGACGGCGAGCAGCGGGAGCGGCAGAGGACGCCGCCGCAGGGCGCCGCCACGCCGGGGGGCAAGTCGGCGCCGGCATGCCGCGTGCCAAACTGCAGCGAGGCGCTCAAGCTGACATACAACCAGGTGTGTGGGCGGGCGGGCGCTCCTTTTCGGTTCCTCTTCATGTTTCATGACGCATTGCAGGCCTGGGTGACAGCTGGGTGACAGCACGGCAAACGTGTGTGCAGCTGGGCTCCTGTTGCAAGCTTTGCACAGCCAGGTGAGTTGTGGCCGGCACTGGGCGCAGCAGGGGTGGGTTGGGCAGGGCTGCGCATCGGGGGGTCGGCCTGGCGGGCTGCACCACGCTGCGTGAAGAGCATTTGGTTGGCCAGCTCTCGTAGCAATCTTGCACCCACCTATTGCCTGGACGCCACATCATTCATGCACCCTTGCGTAGCCTGCCCTGCCCAGGGCACTGGCACCTCCTGCCCGCTCATTCCCACCATGCGGTGCCCCGCAGCCCGCCTGCCCGCCTGCCTGCAGCGGTACCGCGTGTGCCCCCTAGCGTCCTGTGCACACACTGACACCTTGCTGTGCATGCTGCCCCCATGCATGGCGTGCCTGCCTTGCAGCGGCACCGCATCTGCCCCCTGCACTACAAGGCACACAGCTTTGACATGGAGGGCGAGGATTGGCGCTTCTGTCAGCAGGCGAGTTGACGGGGCATCCATGGGAGGGTGTCATTGTTAGTCCGAGCCAGATGGGCAGGGTGGTTGCGAGGGCGGGCAGGCAGCGGCGCTGCTGCCAGCTGGCAAAGTGGATGGAGCGCACTTCTTCTGTGTGTGTGTGTGTGCTTCGGCGCACGTGTGTGCATGCAGGCGGGCAGGGGTCGGGGCGCCGCAGCAGTGCGCACACCCATCGCGCTTTGTATTTGAATACGTAGAAGCACCCATCTGTGGGTGCATTCCTTGCATGCTTGATCTGCGTGCCTCCCATCCCTGCCCCCCGTCCGCCCCCCTCTCGGCCGCTCTCGGGCCGGCACGCTGCACGCCGCCCCACCGGCCTGCCCATTACCTGTGCACACTTTGCCACCCCCCTGTTGCCTTGCAGTGCGCCAAGCCCCACCCCCTGGCTGCTTTTGAGGAGGCACGGCGCAGCTGCCGCAGCAGCCTGCAGAAGCACAAACGGCGGCGGCAAGCGCCCGCGGCACGGCAGCGGGAGGCAGCGTCAGCCGCTGCTGCTAGCGGCGGCGACGATGACGCCGGCACCGACACAGCGCCGTCGCAGGGTCAGCAGGCGGCAGCAGCGGCTGCACCATCCTCTGCCCCTGTTACCGAGCAGCGGCAGCAGGGCAGCGGGATGGAGGATGGACGGCGGCGGCCCCGCACGCGGCAGGCCGACGCCGCGCCGGGCGCCGCAGAGCGCGACGGCAGCGGCGGCGGCGCATTGCAGGGCGCCGATGCCGGCGGTTCGTCTGCCGCTGAGGCCGCAGAGGGGCGGCTCTTTGCCCCCCAGCAGCGCGTGGGGGACCCTCAGGCGGAGCAGTGGCTGCAGCCGCTGCTGCCGCCCATGGGCGGCGCTGAGCTGGCGCCAGCGGGGCACCACCAGGCGCCCAGCTCCTCCCTTATTATGGACCTCCAGCTCACTGTGTCAGCGCTGGAGCAAAGGGTTGCTGAGCTGGAGCGACAGCTCAGCACACACATTCAAAAGCAGCCCGGCGCCCTGACCGGCCCTGCGGGGCAGCCCGTGCCGGGCGGCGGCTTGTCCCAGCAGCAGCAGGTGGGTGGGTGGGCGGGTGTGGTGGCGCCGCGCAGGGGCAGGGGCAGCAGAGGGATGACGCGGCCCACCGCGCGCGGCGGGCGGCCCGGCCTTGGGAGGAGACTGTGGAACATTACATGACGTGGCAGAGATGAAGGCGCATCCCTCCGCTCCTGCCAGCAGCCAAACCGGCGTACCGCCCCGCCGCTACAGCCGTCGCCCGCCCACAACTGCCCCACCCACCCACGCCTGCTTGCAGCCGACCCAGCAGGAGCTCCGCTCCGCCCTGGAGCGCCTGGCCCAAGAGCTGGGCCTATCCAGCGGGCAGCAGGCAGAGCAGGCGCAGACCGGCGCCGCCTCCGAGGGCCACACGTCGGGCGGCGGCTGCCCAGGGGGGGCGGGCCTGGTGCAGCCCCAGGAGTTCCTGCAGAGGAGCAGGTGGAACCCGGCGCCAGGCACAGCAGGCGCAGCAGGCGCAGCGGGGGCAGGGGGGGGCGCGCCCACGGGCGGCGCCGCGACGCTGCCCTTCCAGCGGCCAGTCGTCATGGCGCCGATGAGCACTCACGCCCCAGACGCTGAGGCGCTGGCAGATGCAGCCGCAGCTGCGGCGGCGAGGCATCAGCAGGCCAGCACGCGGCGGCAGGACGGCGCCGTCGCGTTTGGCGCGGGCCACGGGGCGGGCGAGCAGGCGGCGGCGGCGGCGGCGGCGCAGGCGCAGGCGCAGTTGCAGGCGCCGACGCCAGTCAACCCATTCCTCGGGGTGCCAGAAGCGGTTGGCTTGTTGGGTGCAGGCGGCAACGGCGGCGTGCCCATGGGTGCATCCATGGCGCAGGTAGCGGCCTACATGCTCGACGGGCTGCAGCCCGGCGGAATGGGCGGCGGCGCCGCCGGCGCCGGCGCCGGCGCCGGGGACAGCGCGCCGCAGGCGCTGGCCAGCCTGCTGCTGCTGGCCAACAATTTGAGCGTGGATGCGTGGACGTGAGGCGGGCCGGGAGGGCTTAGAAGGGAGGGGAGCCCGCCTGTCCTATCAGGCGGGGGGGCGAGCTCACCGCGCGCAGTTGGGCGGTGGGTGGCACCCAAAGCCCTTGCCACCTGGCGTCGCCCGTGATCCGTGGGTGCGCCGCTCCTGCCACGCCCCGGCCCCCCACCGGGCCCCTGCTTCTGTGTTTTCCACGTTACTTTCTTCATGCTGGCAGCGCCTGCCCCAAGCGTGCACGGGCCGCGAATCGATTGATGCCCTACCTTACCTTGAACCGTAGTACTCACGTCTCCTTGCCATTCCCCCTGGTTTTTTCTACTACTCCTTCAGCCAACAACGAATAAATTGCCTTGCTGTACCTCGTAGTACCGGTATGAGAATAAGGCTCGCTGGGTGCTGCCGCACCTGTCCAACGGGCACACTGTGCGCAGGCTTGTGGCTCCTGCCTGCAAAACGATATGATGTAAGTGTTCAACAAAGAGCTGCCATAACTGGCTTGTGTGGGGCCGGGGGTTGTTAGCTCCAAGGAAGAGGAGTGCCGTGCCCGCCGTCCTGCCGCCGTCGCCCAGCTGGCACCAGCAGAGCGCAAATGCTGTGGGGGGCAAGCGCTGTTGATGGCGGGGCACACATCCAGGAACTTTCGGTGCACCATACAAACCACCTAAAGTTAGCCGACGATGGCGTTGTTCGCCACCCGCCGGGTCACGGTTTTCGCAGGTGCAGTTGCCCGCGGGGACATGGCTGAACCTTTGCCTGCCTGTCAAGGCATCACTCCGCAATTACGGCGCGTCGCTATGCCCCTGCGCGCCCCTCCCCCGCCCACCCCTGCAGCACTGGCGCTGGCGGCGGTGCTGGGTTCCGCCGGACGCGCAGCGGCGGCACCCACCTGCACCCCTGGCTCTAAGCTCTCCGAATCCGACCTCCTGCTGGGCCGGTACATCTACGAGCTGCGCAACAACCGGCAGACAAGCTGCGGGCCCCCAGATTTCGTGGAGGACCCAGCCAAAGCGGGGTTCAGCGTGGACCAGTTGTGTACCGAGGTGCGCCGCTGGCGGCAGGCCGGCATACTGCAGGAAACAGGTTTCTGTTGGTTGGGCTTTGAGAAGTATCCATACATACAGGACAGGGAGTGCGTCGCGTGTGGTGCCGTGCGCTGCCGCTGATGCTGCCACCGCGGCTGCTATGCTGCCTCGAGTCGACGGCGGTGAAGCCAGTGCCCTGCTGCCTCGTGGCACAAGCTGATGCCTGCAGATGGCGCCTGCAGGTGCTTGCTCCCAGGCCAGGCAGGCGCCGCACCCTGCCTGTCCCTCCCTCCCTTGTTCTGCATCCGCCTGCCTCCACGCCCCTTGCGCTCTGTGCACAGTGTCTTAGCGTGCCTGCCGCCGCCTTGTGCACTCAGCCAGAGCCCCCCTTAGCATCCCCGCGGCTGCCCTTTCCTCCTGGTGGCCGGGTACCGGATGTGCACCCAGCAGGCTGAGCTACCTCCCGCGTTGGGCGGCCGGTGGTGGGCCTCACACATTCGCACCTCCTCTTACCACAACACTCAAACGGGACATCCACCCTGCAGGCCGCTGCAACGGCAGGCGATGTGTACGTGAACGTGACCGTGACTTACCGAGACGAGTGCGTGAGCGGCAGCCCCGAGAAGAAGCTGCAGGTGAAGCGCTGACGTGGTACCGTGCTGATGTGGCGTATGGCGTGGCAGGACACGTTGCTGTGCAGCATGGAGGAAGGGGTTGGGGGAAAAGGAAGCCACTGGTGGTACCTCGCCAAGCAGTGACAGCCACCTGTCCCTCTCCTGCCCCCCTCCTGCTGCGGCATGCTGCCCGCGCTGTGCTGCATGTGGCGGGCGCACAGCTCAGCTCGAGCGCACATGCAACAACTGTACCTGCACTGTTTATCTGGTACCTGGTATTTGTACTGCCCCCAGGTGGCGACGCTGGTGCGGCAGTGCCCGGGGCAGGACCCGCTGCTGCAGCCCTGGGAGACGGCCAGCATCAATGTGAGGGTCGAGAAGATGCCCACAGACTGTGAGTCCTCTGTTGTGTTTTCCCGCCAGGTATTTTGCCGCTTGTTCGGAAAAAGGGGGCCAAAGGTTTGGTGCAGGCCGGTGCATGGGCGGGCGTGCAGCTGTGGCACACCGCCCGCGTTGGGGTGGGGCGGACGCCCAGCGGTCTCGGTGGGCCGGGGCCGGGGCGCCGGGCGCTGTGGAGTGGCAGGTGGGGAGTAGGATGGGAGGGATGTGCTTTGCTGTGCTTGCTTGCTCTTTGCTACACTTTGGCAATGCTGTACGCCTGCAGTCACCCCGGCCTGCCCAAGCCCTGCACCGTTGTGCCCTGCCCTGCCCTGTCCCGCTTGCAGTCGCCTGCACTCCCAACATGTCACCCATCCAAGTCGACAAGGTGGGGGTGTGAGGCGGGTTTGTGAATGAATGAGGGTGGTGGTGGGGGCAGGGGCAGGGAGCTGGGGCTGGTGCTAGGTAACCTTGCAGGAAATGCAGTGCAGCAATGCAGGGATGTGCACGCCAAAGGCTGCCCGCTTTCCCGAGGCAAGGGTTTTTGTTGTTGTGTTGGTTTTGCGTCTTTACTATCTACGTGTACAGGAGGAGCCCAGTGCCACCCGCACATGAGGGGGCTGGGTCGCTTGGCAGAGTGCTCAGGCGTTGAGGCACAACCTGTGTCGCTCGCTTCCTCCCGGGTTTGGGTTGTCCTCCTTTTTTCGCGCAGAACGAAACCAACTTCACGCCCATGTGGGAGCTGGACCACCTGGCAGAGAATGCGGCCAAGTACAAGCTGTGGCCGTCAGACCCGAGCGCCCTGCCGCAGTGCAAGGGCGGCGCCGCGTGGCTGGAAACCTCCATGCAAAAGGGGTGCTTTGACGTGAGAAAGGGGGGGGTGGGGCGCAGGCGGGGGAAGGGGGTTTGGTGAAGCTGGTAGGGAGGCATAGAGGCAGAGGGTGTTGGGATGTGGGAGAGGGAGGGGACCATTGAGGGAGGGGGGAGGTGTGCATGCCTACGCCTCCCAGCCCAGCTCGCAGTGCTGTGCTGTGCCACGCTGTGCCGTGCTGTGCAGGCGATGCTCACCAGGCTCCCCTGTGGCCCGCCCCCTCACGTGCTGCCCCCAGCCTTTTAAGTTTGCTTGCTCATGCTGAGGGCCCCCCTCTCTTCTTATTTTCCTCACCTCCGCTCCTCTGGCCTGCAGGGTGACGACGGCAGATACGAGGGCTACAGTACCATCAAGTTTTCGTGAGTGCCCCTGTACCGCTGTACTGCCGCCGCTGTACTGCCGCTGCAGCGCATGGCAGTTCACGTCAATGCCCGGGGCAGGCATATCGCTGTGCTGGGGGGGGCCTTCCCCTAGTGCATGTTTCACCTGCCTTCCATTCTCCTCCCCATCGCCTTGTTTGGGCGCTTTGTTGATAAGAGCATGCAATTTGTTGCCCTGGGCAAAGCTGCAGGGCCGGTGCCCGCACATCTAACTTTCATACTCGAATCTTTTTGCAGGTGTGTGGACGGCAAGACGGAGAGTGTGTCGATCTATGCCAGCGGCAACCTGCTGGGGCGGGAGGCCTGCCCCTGGCCCATGATCCTGCCGGGCAGCGACGGATACGACCCAGCCTTCGACTTCACAAACCAGGTGCGTATATTATATGATTGCATGGCATGCCTCTTGGCGACGCCACTGACTCGCTGCTCACGCATCTGGGTCGGTAGGGCCAGCGCTGTTGGTGGCATGGTACTGTGCACATGCTGCTGGGCTGCTTGTTGGTACCATTATGCGGCCCTGTCGCCGTACCATTTGGCCCTGTTGGCCCCCTCCCCCTTCGCTCGACCTCACCTTCCTTCTCTCTTTCCTCCCCGCTTTCAGACCGCCCCGCCGGCCGCGCCCCCCACCCCGGCCCTCCCCCCCGCCGCCGCCACCCTGGACGACTGCCTGGCAGCTTCCGGCATCGAATTCGTGGACGGCTCGAATCCCAAGGCCCTGGCGCAGGTGGGGGGGGGCCCAAGGACACAAGTTTCGGCTGCCTTGGACGCCGCTCGCTCCCAAAATATTCCAGCTGTCGCCTCAGGAATGTTGACATTTGAATTCCTGCCCCCCACCCCCCGCCTCCTCCTGCACAGGCGTCCCTCGTGTGGAACAAGCTGAACACCACCACCCCGGCAGCGGTGGCCTACCCAGCGGACGAGCGGCAGGTGGCGGCGGCGGTGCTGTGTGCGCGGGATGCCGGCGTCAAGCCGGTGCCACGGTGAGTGCGGCTGGGGGTGGGTGCACGGTCCAAGGGTGGTGCTGGAAGCATTGCCGGCCAGCCGGGGTGTGGTGGGATGTATTCTCGGCGTTGGGGACAGGGGCTGAGGCGGGGGTGGGCTGGAGGCAGCGGCACGTACCCTGCCAGATCAGCAGTGCCCACTGACATCCCTTAGCTTTCTCAGCCATCACGGCAGCTTGCGCCTCTCAGCCGTAGCCCACAACCCCCCTGTGTGACTGCCGCCTCTGGTCCTTCGATCCCAGCCTGCCACATGGCATCCCTGCTTGATCGCTGTGCCTGCTGCAATCCCAATAGCGTGCCTGCTGCAAGCCCTGCTGCCCCACGACGTGCCTGCTGTGCCCGCTGTGCAGGAGCGGCGGCCACAGCTACATGGGCTACTCGGTCATGCCTGGCCAGCTCACAGTAGACCTGAAGTACATGAGCAGTACCACGGTGGCAGCCGACGGCAAGACGGCTGTCGTGCAGGCGGGCTCGCGCCTGGGACAGGTGGGTAACACTGTCCCAGCACCCCCTCCCCACTGCTTCCCACCCCCCGACCTCCTGCGCCCCTCCCCAATGCTGCCGCGCCGCCATCCCCACTGCCCCCCCGTCTCCCATGCCCAGCTGTACTACAGCGTGTTTCAAGTCGCTGTACACCTCCCGTTGTACTGCCCCCTGTGCCTGTGCCTGAGCGCAGCTGTATTACAACGTGTACAACCAGACGGGCGGCGCCAAGGCGGCCGTTGGCGGCACCTGCCCCCCCGTGGGCGCCGGCGGGCTGCTGACGGGCGGCGGCATCGGCTACCTGACCCGCCAGTACGGGCTGGCCTGCGACCAAGTGACCGCCCTCAAAATGGTGAGTATGGTGGGTGATTCAATCGAGGCGGGTAGCAGTGAGGGATTGTGGTGGGGCCAGCTAAACCTACCAACTCAATCAGCGCCCTCCCTGCCGTTCCCGCCGTCCGGCTCAATCGCTAGCACCAGCTCTTGACACTCCAGACCGCACACCGCCCCTTTCTTTCCTGTTCCCTGTTGCACCCACACCAGGTGGATGCAAAGGGCGCCCTCCTCACCGCCGATTCGACCCAGAACAGCGACCTACTGGCGGCGTACTGTGGAGGAGGTGGCGGCAACTTTGGTGCGGCGGGGCGATGTTTTCTGTTGTCTTTGTTCTTTTTGGTTTTCTGTGTGTGTGCGGACTGGGACAGGGAGCGCCGGGAGGGAGGGGCTTGCTGCCTGGGCAGCGCAGGGGGCCAGAGTTAAGGCAGAGGTGGGCAGGGGCCCCTGGCGCAGGGGCGGCAGCTGGGAACCGCTGTGGGTTTAGGAACCGCGCAGCCTGTGCTTGCCTGTCCCCCCGTCTCCCCCTCTGCTCGCTCCCCATCCCCCTTTCCAGCGTCCCCGCTGAGCGCATGAAGTTCAAACCATTATCCCACTCACGCCTCCTGCGCCCCTCCACTGTGTGATGCATCATGGTCATGCATGCGTGCCTTCCAATCATTTGGTGCGCTTGCCTCATAGTGCCTCACAGTACCTCACTGCACCTCATTGTACCTCATTTGTATCGTACAGGTATCATCACGGAGTACACAATTAAGCTGGTTGAGGTGCCGGCCAAGCTGACCCTGGCAGACTTCAAGATTGGTGCGTGGCTGTGCTGTGCCGCCCGTGCTGCGCCGTGCTGTGCCTGTCGTGCATGAATGTAGTGATGGGCAGGTGTAGGGATGGCGGCAAGGGGTCAGCCTGACCCTGGTGCGTGCTGTGGTCCTGCTATGCTGCGACTCAAGCTCAAGGGGCGGCAGGGAATCCTGGGGATGCTTGGGCAGCGGTGGGCGCTGTGGCTGTACAGACCTGTGTGACCTGTGGCGCTCGGGCTGGGTGGACGGCAGCGCCTGGCTGGCCCCCTCTCTGGGTGCACGAACAGGTCCCTTCTGCCCCCTCTCGCGCCCCCGACATGCCACTTCTCCCCTACCCCTGACCCACACACACACCCCGCAGTCAAGGCCCAGGCGCTCGCGTTCCTGCAGTTCATGCAGGCCAGCTGGGTGCAGAGCCTGGACCCGCGGGTGAGTGCACCTCCCTTTGATTTATGCATTACTCGCACTTTTTCCCACTATTCTTAGAACTAAAAATGATTGGGCTGCGCGTCATACGGTAAGCGTGGAGGCCAGCTGGGTGAAGAGCCTGCACCCGCGGGTGAGTGCGCCCCTTCAATCTTATTTGATAAACCATATCAACTAAAAATGACTGGGCTGCAGCCTTATGGAGGTCATGCTGAGCGGCCGGTTGTAGTGCCGCCGCAAGTTTTGCCACTGTACGCCTTGCCTCTCGGTGCCCTGGTCAAAGGACTGAGGCGGGCCTGCTTGCTCACCAGCACAAGCCGTGGCCGAGTCACGACTTGCAACTGTGTGCGTTACTGCAGATTGGCATGTTCCTCAACACCGACAGCGACGGCGTGCAAGTGCAGGCGCAGTTCACGGTGGGTTGTGGGTGAAACGTGGCCTGGGCGGGGTAGGACCGGGGCGGGGCAGGGCAGGGAGGGGCAGGCAGGAGGATGGCGGGTCAGGGCAGGGCAGGGCACGGCGGGCCGGGCGAGGAGGGCCGGGGGATGGCGGCCCTTTTCAGCCCCGGCGGGCGGAAGGGGACCCGGGGTGCCAGTGCAGTTGAGAGTCACGCCGGTGGGCAATGCGTGACAGGGCGTGCACGCGGTGGCACAAGCTCTGTCTGTGGGGCCAGGGAGGGCGGGGCGGGAGGGCGGACCGGCACAGTCGACGGAGGGTGCAGGCTGGCAGCGTGGGCGGCTGGGACTTGAGCAGCGTGTGCACTGCGTGGGGCCCCACAGGGCACACTGGGAGGGCATGCAAGGGCAGGTGCAGGGCGGGGCAGCTGGCTGCAGGGCTGGATGGCGACGGTGGGCCGGGTCAGGTAGGGGGCGGGGAGGGCAGGGTGTGCGAGCGGGCGGGCCTCCGCCCTGCGGCCACCAACCCCACGCTCGGCCACCTTACCCCACACCACACCACACCACCTGCTTCCATTTAACGATGTGATTGCTTCTGGTTCTTCCTTGTGCAGGGCCCCAAGGCGGAGCTGCAGGCGCTGCTGGAGGCGGACGGCGTGCTGGGCGGCAAGTGGACGCTCACCCGCCCGGCAAGCCTGACAGAGATGCCCTGGATCGACGCCATCATCGCTAAGTCAGGTGAGAACAGTAACAGTACAGTACTACGCTGGCGTACTGCTTGAGGATCACAAGCCGATGTGTTACAACATGGCGGAGGGCTTGCCGGACAGATACACAGCCCTGCCACTCTTCCATCTGCCCTTCCATCTTTTCTTTCTCTTCCAATGCCCGCAGACTTTGAGTCAATCATCAAGAAGCCGGAGGACATGTTGAACATAGAGGCGATGGAGGCCACCGGCAGGTGCGCGCCGCATCGGGCTTCCAAAGAGAGCGCGGCTACTAAGCTGGGGCCGGCGCCCTTCATCGCCCCGCGGATCAGCAAAGGGGCAGCAGCTGCCCCTTCCTCTCCTTGCCATCTGAGCGTGTAGTGTCATGTGTCGTGTGCTGCCGCCGGGAGTACTTCAAGATGAAGAAGAGCTACCTGGTGATGGACCCTCCTACATGATTTGCCTGTCCGCCCCTTGCCACGTCTACCTCCTACTGTATCAATTTCGGGACATGTTGCCAATCTGTGCTGCCGCAGGGACTGCTTCAAGATGACGAGCTACCTGGTGATGGCGCCACCTAAATGATCGGCCCGCCCTCTCTTTATCGTCCTCACATATTTCACTCCACCCCCGCGCTCTTCCAGGGATTACTTCAAGATGAAGAGCTACCTGGTGATGGAGCCGCTGCCGGACGCGGCCCTGCGGGCGCTGCTGGCGTGGGAGCCGAGCACGGAGAGCCTGGGGGCAGACGGCGGCGGCTTCATCGAGATTGGGGTGCTCGGACCCAAGGTGTGTGGGTGGGGTGGGCAGGGTGTGGGGAGGAGGGAGGTGTGGGTGGTGGGGCGAGCATGCATCTGGCGTGAGGGAGAAATAACCTTCGTTCTCGGAGGGGTTTGGGTGGGTATGCAAGACGACGGGCAGTTGCAGCAGCTTCATCGAGATCGGGGTGCTCGGAGCCAAGGTGTGTGGGGAGGGTCAGAGGGTGGAGGGGACAGACCTCTGGGTGTGGGGGAGGCAAAAGATTGGTTGCAGCAGGGGTGGGGGTGGGAGGGGTGCAAGCGCCAAATGCATATTCTTTGCGGGGCATGCGCGATGCGTGGCACAGAGGCGGTGGCAGTGCGTGCCCCCGTGACTGGCACAGGGCCTACCAGGCTTGCCAGAGCTTGTACCATCCTGCCCACCCTTTTGTACGGCCTTCCTCGGAAACTCCCCCACTTCCCGCCCCTACCCCCATGCCCGCAGAGCGCGGTGGCAGCGGTGCCCGCCAACGCCACTGGCTACGCCCACCGCTCTGCCCTGTACTACATCCAGTACGGCTCCGAGTGGCAGAGCAGCAAGTACAGCAGCAAGGCGTTTGCCTTGGAGGACGGGCTGCAGCGGCAGATGGACCCCTTCCTCGAGCCGCAGCTGGTGGGTGCGCGCTGTGCCGCGCTGTGACGTGCTGTGCTGTGCTGTGCCATGCTGTGCCGTGCTGTGCCTCATGCTGCCGTGCTGTGCTGTGCTGTGACGTGGCACGCTGGCGCTGCTCAGGGTATGGGGCGGCTGGGCTGGGCAGCACGTTGCAGTGGCCTGGCGCCGACCTGCCGGTCCCTGCAGCACCGTGCAACAAGAAGTTGCCTCCTGCTTGGCCGCTGCCGGCGCCATACTGCGCCTGCCCTCCCATGCTGCGCCAACTCACCCTGCCCCCCTGACACTCTCTGCCCCTCGCCCCTTGATGCCTGCAGCCCGCCTAGTGAGTGGGCGCTGGGAGGGATGGAAGGCAGCGGGGAAGGGAAGCGCCCGGGGACGAGGGGGTGCAGCGCAGGGCGGGCGGTCAGCAGAGGAGGGAGGTGCTGGCGGGGCAGGGCGGGGTGGGATGATGGGTGCACACAAGCATGCATCCCGTGGCTCTCTTGGCACAAAGCAGGGCCGCCGCTTGCTTCGTGTTGTGGTGTGACAGGTCAGCAGGCCGCGCAGGCTGACATGAGTTGCCGCGGCGCCCGCCCACCTGCCTGCCTGCCCTTCTTGCCTGCCTGCCCGAGCTTACACCATCAAGTCAACACCTTCCCGTGTACTTTGCCTTGCAGCATCAACTATATCGACGTTCAAATCGGGCCGAACCCCATGGAGAGCTACTATGGGCCCAACGCAGGCTGGCTGTCGCTGGTGAGCATGCTGTGCCTGCTGTGCCCACCCCGCGCCCTGTCGCATCCATGCTGTGCCTGCTGTCGCACATCTCGCGATCGCTCTTGTCAACCCGCCATCAAATTGCTCCTTCCCGTTCTCTGGCGAGACTGTCAGCCTACTGCTGTAGGCGCCATCGCACGATCCGCCGCCGCTGGGGCCAGCTGGCGCCGCCTGCTCTTAAGACCGGCACGTCCGCTCTCATCCTCTACTTTTTTCAGTCCCGCCTGCCCAGGCCTCTTCCCATCCAATCCCTATTCTATCCTCAAAGCCACTTCTGCCACTGCTGCTCCAAATTGCCACTCCCCTTTCGCCCTACCATTTCCTGGTCCAGGTCAAGGCCCGCTACGACCCCGACGGCCTCTTCTCCTCCAACCCCCTCTCCATCCCCGTTGGCGGCGGCAAGCCCGCCGATGCCCCCCCAGCGCCCTCAGCGTCGCCCGCAGATGCTTCGCCAGCGCCCTCGGCATCGCCTGACGCGGCGCCGGCGCCCGCTCCCTCGGCGGGCCCCCCGTCTGCCGGGGTCGTTGAGCGCCCGCAGGTGAGACTGGAACCTGAGTAGATCGCCTGGGTTGGTGCGCATGCGCTGCTGCCAGCTGTCGTGCGCCCGGGTGCGGTGGCCACATCTTGGGGCAGCCTGCTGGTGGCAGCTGTGGCACATGGGTTGCTGTGCATGCAGAACTGTGCAGGTCTGGGCGCAGGTGGGCGCGCCAACGGCGGCAGGAGGCCGCATGGGTCGCGCTGCCCTGACCGCGTCGCTGCCAGCTGGAGTGCGCTTGCAAGCATCCGGACTGGGGCTGATCCCGCCCGCATGCCTCAGCCCTGGCCCTATCATATGATCATCATGCATGCTCACGTGTCCTGCAGGGCGCCCTCGCCGCGGCGATAGCGCTGGCGCTGGGCGCGCTGGCTCTCAACCTGTGAGGGCTGGAGACAAATGACGTCGGCACTCCCGCTCCATCCGGTTTCCGGCCGGCACCGGCCTCCCTTCAGGCCTTTCTTCGTGAGGCAGACACTGGTCAGCCTGGGCGCAGGCCCTATCAAGTTTTGCCCTTCCTCTGTCCACCGGATACCACCCTGCCCACCACCACCAAGCAGCCCGTTGACCACGTCTCATTTGTGACCACCAGAACTGACACCCCGCTGTGCCTTACATTTTCCGACCCTACCACAACCCCGGTTTGAAATGACATCCGGCAGGGGCTGTGCTTACCGTGTTTTGTACATTGCATTTCGCACACAGCGTGACGCAAGTGAACCCCCATGTGTGCTTGCAGACCCAAACATTACTGTAAGCACTGACTGTAACAATACACCCAAGAGTGCAAGCTTGCGGGGCACAGACGTTACGGACCATGTCAGGTGCATCGCCCTGAAAGGCACCTTCTCTTATGTTTTGAATGCACGCCGCCGCCGCCGCCGCCGCCCCATGGCGCCTTGCTGGGCGGCACCTGCCAGCTAGCGCCCTGCAACCCGCCCGCGCGTCCCCTGCCGGCGTCATTCACAGGTGAGGGAGTGAAACTCTCAAGCATGACTGCAACAGCCCAGAGGGGACATGGACTGCACCGCTGAATTGTACCGCGCAGCAGGCACAGCACATGCACATGTGGCAGGCCTGCATGGCGAAATTGCCGCCCCTAGAGCGCAACCGCAATTCGCTGCCGTCGAGACTTCCCGATAGCTTGACAAGCCCTTCTCAACTGCACAGCCGCGATGCCAGCCGCCTGGCGGACTGCCTTCTTCCTCTCGCTGCTAGCTTCTGCCTCTACTGTCGGCGGCACTCGCACCCTGCACCAGATTACAATCGTGAGCAGTGGACCATCAGCGCAGCACTGTTTGGCTTGGGTATCCCGCTCATCGCCCCAGGGGTGACATGGCGGGGGGCGGGGGGCAGGCCGGCCGCACACGCCACACACATCAGCTGAAAGGTGCAATTGCACCTTCCTGACACACACGTTATCTCTCAAAGTTGGTTATCGGAAGCTCCAAGAATGATCGTGGGCCATGCAACGAGTGGGGTTGGTGGTGCAGGGGCCACTGTCGGGGCGGTGACGGCATGGGGCGGCGGCGGGCATGGCTGTGCCCTGCTGGCTGCAGCGTGCACTGTTCTTCCTCTCCACCTTCTCCCACCCATGGGTGGCCAGCAGCCTGCATCCCACACCTCTGCTGGTACTAGAGCGCCCTGCTGCTACAGTCCACACCCTGCTGGTACTAGAACTGCCAGGCTGACGGGCCGGTATCTCAGCCCACGCCCACGCATGCATGCCTCTTCCTCTCTTCCCCTGCAGTCCACCGGTGCCACCAGCTCCAGCACCTCCACAGTGGAGCCCAACTCGTACTTCGAAGCCGCCTCGATTCTCAGCTCCGCCGCCGCCTCCACACAGGACGACTGCTCCAACCAGTGCCTCGACACCGCCGCCTGCCGCGCCTGGGCCTGGTGCCCGGGCACAGCGACAAGCGGGTGGGTGGGCGAGGTTGAGGTGAGAGGGCTGCCACTGCCGCGGCTGGCGGAAAGGCGCCGCGCATGCCGGCTCCGGGGTGGCTGTCACTCGGTGCTGTCTAAAGAAAAGCGTGACAAAAGTGCGCCGCTGGGTGGAAGCAGCAGGCGCCGCAGCACCCACACCCGCCTGGGGCCCGGTGCCGGCACCCGGCGACAGCTGCCATTGCCGCAAGCCAAGGGCCACTCGTTGACGTGCCTTGCCCTGCTGTGCCCCGCCCTGTGGCCTCCCGCTGTCGTTATCATGACCATCGGTCCAACCTGCGCCCTGCCGCAGCTGCCCCATCTACTATGGCGGCATCCGCCCCAACAGCGCCGCCAACGGCACCGGGGCGGCGTCGCCCCCGCCGGTCAGCGCCGCCACCTGCCAGCTCAGCACCGACAACTCGACCGGCCACTTCTCCATCTTCGCCTCTCGCGGCCAGGACGTGCTTTTCGTGTCCGGCCTGGTCCGCCGGGTCATGGAGGCGCCAGATGTGCCCAACCCAGACGCTGCCGGCGGCAGCGGCGGCGGCGGAGGCATCGGTACGTAGGCACCCAGCAGCACTTGTGCGTCGTGCGGAGCTTATAAGAGGGTGCAGGGTGTGTGCCTCCCCGCCTCCCCGCCCACATGTACAAGCAGTGGACCCGGATACCGCCTCCCTTCATATGAGGGAGTCCCTTTCATGGCTCCCCAGATTGGAAATGTACTGATGATGGTGATAATGATGGTGCCATCCCCTGCTGCCGCTGCAGTCAAATTCTTTCCAGTGGTGCAAGATGACTGCCTGCTGACGTGTCAGGGCCAAGGGATGACCGCCATCGACAATGGCGTGCAAAAGGAGCAGCTGTGCTCCACCGTACTCAACAACGAAACAATCTATGGTGGGCGCCTTTCCGCCGCTGACCCAGCAGTGCACCCTCCTGCCGCTGATGCTGGGGTGCACCCTCCGGAGGCGTCCTGTGCACCCTCCGGAGGCCTCCTGCTGCTGCCGCGGCGGCACCTGCTGGTGCTGTTGTGCGGAGCAATCTGCCTCGCTTGTGGGGCTGGCAGCAGCACCTTCGCATCCTCGAACATTCCGCTGCCCATATGCATGCCTTTCCCACACCTTGCACCCTCACCCCGGCCCCGGCCTTTGCCCGTGCCCCTGCCGCTGCTCAACTCCCGCCCAAGACCAAGCCCATACCTGTGCCCATGCCCACATGCCCATGCAGGCGTGCACTATCTGCCACGAAAACCTGCGCCTACACAGACAGCGCTCCCGAAAACCAGGAGGCAGCGTCCAACCCTAACCTGGCAGACGGCGGCTACCAGTGTGGGTGCATCAAGGAGGCTGAGAAAGCCAGGATTCAGTATGCAAAGTACGCTGCTTTCGGCGACAAGTGCCCAAATGGGACGTCCCCTGTGTCTCCAGCCATCCACGTCTGCCGCGTCTCTCCCAACGACGGCTCCACTGCGGACTACAGCTTCGGCTGGCTGAAAACAGGTGCGTACCATTGGCCCCCCCTACCCTGCGCCGGATGCGGAGAAGGACGGACGTGGCCGGAGGATGCCAGGCGTTGCATTTCAGCTCAATCCGTCACTGGCAACCCAGAATAATGATAAAGCGCAACGCTCCCCGCTGCCCTGCAGATGCCTGCTACTTTGCTTACAATGTCGGCATGGGGAGGCCGTCCGGGCAGACTGGGTATTACAAAATGGCGGTGGCTGGCGAGACAACAGGGCTGGAGATCATGTGCCAGCTGGCAGTGCGAAGGTCGGCGACGGCAGGTTGAACGGGAGTCAGAAGCAGGGGTTCAAAATTTGTGTGTCACCCTCAGATGCGCCATTCACACAGCAAATCATTGCACCTTGCTGCCCGCATTGCCGGCTTGCCCGCTTGCCGCTCATCTCCCGTCAGTCAATGCCAGGCCACACGCGGGGGTTAGGGTTTCAACCCACCCATACCATTTGCCAGCCAGTGCCAGCCTTCTTCTTAGTTCAATTTTGGTGCTTTGATAACAGCACGCCCACCATCTCCCAAGTTTTCAGCATCGGTTTCCTTTCTTTATGTGCGCTAGCCACAAAACCCACGCTGCACGCCAGCACGGCCTGTGCCTGTCGTGGGATACTTAGTTGTACATCACACACAACATCATGCAAGGGAACTCCCATGTGCGTTTGTGAATTCAGCTGAGCAGGGACTGTGACAGGGCGTTGTAAGAGTGCAAGCACGTGCAGTGCCTGAAATTGCGCCCTTGTCATCATGTTGACATCAGATGGCGCACCCATGCCCTGCAGGCAGCAGCAGGCGGCGGCGCCCTGCACCACTGCCATGCGGTGGTGCATCAGCAGGCTCTACTGCAGTGAGACCGTCTTCAGAACTCAAATAGGGACTAGAGGCCCAGTGATTATGCATCCCCGCGGCGGCCGCCGACGAGCGGCGTGTTCGTCGCGGCGCAGTGTCGGCCATAAAGTTCCGTCCGCTCTGCGCTCGCATCACCCTTGTTCACTTTCTGATTCCCGCCCCCCGCTCCCGCCTTCAAGCTTCATCCGGGACACCGATGGACATGTCGCGCGCCCTGGCCTGCACGGCTCTCTTTGCCGCCCTGCTGCTGTCAAGCGGTGAGTCTGTATGGGATGCGTCATCCAAAAGGCCCCTCTTCCGACAGCTAGCCCCGCTTGTGGCTTGGCAGGCATTTGCCGCTCCCGCCCTGCGGCGCCACCGACCGACTCAGCGACTGGCGGCAGCGGCAAGTGGCATGCCCCTGGCAGCAGCAGCAGCGCCAGAGGCTGCTTGCCCCAACACAAGTAGCCTCGGCCCGCTGTGCTGTCCCGTGCATCAGCACATGGTCAGCGCTCCCCCTTGCCCCCGCCCTTTGACCCTGCCCTCGCCCCGCCTGCCGCAGGCGCCTGGCTGGCGGCAGCTGCCCAACCCGCTTGCGTGGAAGATGCAGAGAACTGGGGCACCGGAAGCGGGTGCTACACCTGCCAGGGAGACGTGTGCGTGGAATGCTGGGGCGGCTACAGCCTGAACGCCGAGGGGCACTGTGTGAAGGTGGGTTGGGCGGGCCAGGGAGCTGGGTGCTGCGGGGCCGGGGTGTGGAGGGTACAGGCGGTGCGCGCACAGTTGCAGCCGGCACGCGCGCTGTGCCTGCGCCCGCCTCTTGCAGCAGCAACCACCATCCCTCACTCCCTCCCGCCGCCGACGCGCCCCCCAAACCCGGCCGTCCACCCCCCATGCAGTGCTCCTCCCCCATCCGCACCGGGGCTCTGGAAGACGAGGATGTGGAGGTGGTGTGTGATGCCTGTGACCCCGAAGACCCCACCTTCTGCCTCTCCTGCTGGGCAGCCGGCCGCTTCACCCCCGCCCTGTATGCCACGGCAGAGGGCCTGTGCAGCAAGTGCGAGGACGAGGCGTGCGGCAGCTGCGCCAACCTGAACGGCACATGGTGGGTGGGCGGGTGGGCGGGTGGGTGGGGAAGCTGCGCCGACCTGAACGGCACATGGTGGGTGGGCGGGTGGGTTTGTGGGTGGGTGGGCAGGTGGGTGGGTGGGGCCAGCACGCTGGCAGATTGCACATGCCGCCACTCATCTCGACTCCAGGCATGGGCTCCCGCCCTGCTGCTTGCAGAGGAATGTTCAGGATTGTAGGCAAGTGCTCGCACCCCGCCCTGCACCGTCCAGCCCCTGGGGCCCTTTGGACACACCAACTGTGCCCACCCCCAATGACTGTCGATCCTCCGTCACGCACCTTCCAACTCTGTGCAGCACCGGCTGCGCCGCTGGCAAGGGCTTTGTTACCGACGCTGACGGTCGCACCTCCTGCCAGGCGTGCGAAGACGACAGCTGCACCGTGTGCGACGGAGACGTGTCTGTGTGCACCGCCTGCCACAGCAAGAGCCACAGCTACGCCGACCCCGCTTCAGGACGCTGCCTTCCGGTGAATGAGCTGTGCTGCGCATGCTGTGCTGTGCTGTGCTGCGCTGCGCCGCGCTGGGCTGCCAAGAGCCACAGCTGCCCCGACCTCGCCACGAGACGCTGCCTTCCAGACACCACATGCCCTTTGCACCTGCCCCAACCTGCAGTGTCCCAAGGGCTGCGCGGCATGCAGCGCCAGCACCTCTGGGCAGGGCGTGGTGTGTGAGGAGTGTTTTGTGGGGTTCGAGATGCAGCGGCGCAAGTGCGTGCCTGCTCCACATGCCGAGGTGGCCGAATGATTCATCTGGGATGCACGGGCTTTGAGCGAACCGGAAGCCTGCCTCTGCCGAACACTTCGAGCAAGCACCCTTGTTCCGTCCACCTGCCGCCCATCATCGCCCGTGCCTCCTCGCCTCCCCCCACCCGCCTCTGCACACTGCCCCTCCCCCCACCCTCCCCACCACCCGCCTCTTCGACCCTTTCCAGAGCTATTACGGCGCCGGTACTGCTCTTCTTTTCCCCCTCCACATGATTCTTGACTCTTGATTCGTCATTCCTTGATTCTTACTATCCCCTGCTCGACCTTTTTACCTGCTGATGCCATTTCTGGCAGACACCGATTGACAGTGTGGCTGTCCGCCTCCCCGCACTTGACAACAGAGGTGACCCTGGCTGGCCGCACAAGAGGAGCAGGGGTGGTGGGTGCCTGGCCGGTGCCAACTGGGATTCTGGTGCCATGACACTGACAAAGGGGAACTTGCCCCCTCAGCCCCCAACCCCCAAAAGGGGGCAGGGCTTTGGGGGGTGGCGCTGCCCAACCTGCCTAGCTCCCCCGCCCTCCTGTCCCCTCCACCCACCTCTGCTTGGTTCGAGGGAGCAGGCTGCTTGGCACAGGCTGCTTACATGGCACGAGCAGGGTGCAAGTGTGCCGGCAAGGACGGCGCACAGCATGCAATCGGTTCGTCAGCGGGGGTGTTGATGGTTATCATGTGCAGGGGTACCAGAGAGGGCTGTACAAGAGAAGGAGTGCACCGGAGAGGCTCAGAAATGTGTGTGCAGGCGTACTGTGGGAGCGTGCAGGCATAACAGGCGCAGCTGTTCCCATGTCCCCCATGATTCGCGCAGCACACAGGTGTGCGCCGCCACATGTGCGGCCCAGACAAGAGGCCGCTGACAGCGAGGGGTTGTCAACAGAAGGAGGGCGGCATCGGTGGGGCGCCAGAGCGTCAGTGCAGGCGCCACACGAGCCAAAGATCCTGGGACTGAGCTGAGGCCCTCCCTGAGCCACGGAAATACAAAACTGGGGCTGACCTGGATGCAAAAAACCATCAGCAAAAAACTGGAGCTGGGCTGGGTGCCAGCTGTACTTCAAACTGAAAACATAGTCCTGCTGGCTCCGTGGACTTGAAATGTAATGATGATGATGATGCACATAGTATTGGCTGGCTCAAGCCGTGAGTCGCTGGCCAGGGCTCACTGAGCTCTGGCCGTGCACAGACCGTTCATCACGCTGCCAGCAGCGCGCCATGTCTCAGCGCGCTGCCAGCTCAGCACGCTGCCAGCAGCGCACGGAGCTCAGTGCACTCCACCGCTCAGCGCTCCCGCCAGCTCACCACACTGCCAGGTCAGCACGCCGCCAGCTCAGCACGCTCACTTGCCGCGCATCTCCAGCAGGACCTGCATGGCACGAGGGATGTGCACAGAGGGCACAGGTATGTTGCACATCTGTCTCTGGATTCTTCTTCAGGCCTGCCCGCCTGCTGCACAACACCTCGCGTGCAGTGCACCAGCCAGCGAGCCAGCCAGCCAGCGAGCCAGCCAGACTTTGCTCCCGGCAACAGCAGCCAGCAACAGCGCGCTCCATCCAGCAATCGTAAGGGAGGGGAGGGGACCCACCGTCACAATGCCGGGATCTGCCAGGGTGGAAATGTCGCCCAGCTGGTCCTCGGCGTGCGCCGCAATCTTGCGCAGCACGCGGCGCATGATCTTGCCTGCGGAAGGGGTGGAGGCAGGGTGGGGGGAGGGGAGAGGGGAGGTGGTGTGGCCGGAGGGAAAGGGTGGGGCGGTAAGTGGCAGCGCAGAGCAGTGAAGGGCTATCCTGCGCAGCGCACGGCGCATGCTCTTGCCTCAGCGAGGGGGTGTGCACAAGAGGTGTGTTGTGTGTGGTGTGGTGTGGATGAAGTGCTTGCACCGGAGCTTGAGTGCTTGGGTGAGGGCGACGGGGAGAGAGACGGCAAGGGTAACTGAGGAGGGCCTGACTGGCTGCCGCTCTGCCAGCTGCATTCTGTGCTCCACCACACAGCGCGCAGCGGGCAGAGCGTGCTTGGCCAGCAGCCCTGCTGCCCACCCACCTACACCCCTCGCCAGAGCTCCGATCCACTTAGCTCCACCTGCCGGGCCTGACCCCCCAAGCCGACAACGGCGAAGCCCAGCAGCCCGGTCAAGAGGCCAAGCACCTCTCCCGCTTTGAAAGTCGACTTGTACCCCCCGCCCCTCCCCTGGCGGTGCAGGCTATCCAGATCGAAAGAAAAAGGGCCTCACCGGAGCGAGTCTTGGGCAGGCCGGGGGCCCAGTGGATGACATCAGGTGTGGCAATGGGACCAATGGCCTTGCGCACCTGTGCACACAGGAAAGGGGACAAGGCTTGTTCTCACCACCCTGACTGTACGTGACGCCAGGGCACACCCGCAATGCAGCCCAAACATGGAGCTGCCAGGCACAACCTGGTTGGTCAGCTGCTTGCACACCCTGCCGCCAGCTGGGCACACCGTCACAAAATGCAACACAAAATGCAACACAAAATGCAGCAGCCCCACCTGGTTGATCAGCTGCTTGCGCACGCTCTCGGCCGGCGGATAGTCGTAGCCCTCCATCAGGGTGACAAAGGCGTAGATGGCCTGCAGATTGGGCGTATTGGGCGTCCAATTGATTTAGACCACTCGTTGGGTTGCGATTAATAGGCAACATGCCCCCCTCCATCAGGGTGACAAACGCGTAGATGGCCTGTGCAAGAAAAAGGCGATTGAATAAAAACAGTGTAAGCGTTGTGAGAACGTGCACGGCGAGGGTTTGAGGGGCCGTGCCGCCGCTGAATCGGCACATCATGGTGCCTGCTCTGCCTGCTCAGCACCCACGGTCCCTTTACAAGGCTCCCTCCACCGGCACCCCGTCCGCCTGCACGCCAGCTCAGCGCCTGCAGCCTGCCAGCTCAGCGCCCTCCTGCCAGCTCAGCACCCACCTGGCCCTTCACCGGGTCCTCCACCGGCACGACCGCCGCCTGCATGGGGCAGCAGGCAAAGCAGTTGGCCAAGGGAGGAACGCTCGTTCACCAGCACTCACCTGCAGTCCTCCTCGGCCCACGCCCTCGTGCTGTAGCATTCTCCGCCCCTTCTCTCGGCCAAGAACAATGCAACACAGCTGCTGATGCTCACCGCCAGTGCGCTCCTCACCCTGCCGCCACCCCCCTAACCGACTCAAACCAAAGCATGTGACCTCTCAAATCCAAGGCACAGGCCCTGGCCACCGTAAGAAATGCTTGGTCAACAAAACTGCCACTACTGCTCACCTCTGCGCACAGGTGGTGCCCCACCAGGGCGCTCTCCACCTCGGCGGTACCGATGCGGTGCCCACTCACATTCATCACGTCATCCACACGCCCCATGATCCAGTAGTACCTGCAGTAGCACATGCAGGCAAGGTTGGGGCATGGGAAGCTGGGGTCGGTGTGCTAGCCTCCTGCCGCCTGCCTGTGGGTAAAACGGGCCCAGCGACCCTGCGCATGACGCCCAACCAGCGGGGTTTGCTGCACCTGTGTGTCGCGTGTTCCTGCAGCGCCAGCCTGGCAGGGGCGTGCAGTACCATGGCAGTGCCCTCTGATGGTGGTTGGCACAACAACCCACTGTTCACCCAGCAGCAGCAAACAAATACAACACATCTCCTGCTGAAACAGAGCACGGCACTCAGTCCTACTTAAAACACCCCTCACCCATCCTCGTCGCGGCGGGCGCCATCTCCCGTGAAGTAGTACCCCTTGTACTGCAGGCGGGACGGATGGAAGCTGATTGAGATGGGGCATTCCCAACGGCTTCATGGAGCGCATGCCGGTTGAAGGTGGCCCTGCTTGGGTGTACGCAATCGACCCATCAGCCCCCCTTCCTCTGCTGCTGTGTTCGACATCGAATGGAAAGGAACACTCACGATGTTGAAGTAGGCCTGCTCGAAGCGCGGGTGATCCCCCGCCAAGGTGCGGAACATGGCGGGCCAGGGGCGCTTCATCACCAGGTAGCTGTAGGGGGGTTGGGAATGAGGGTGGGGAGAGAGCATGTGTGTGTGAGCGTACAGAGGTGGGTAGTCATGAGGAGTGCTGGAGCCCAGGCGGGCCAGCTCCGCTTCCACGTTCTGTTGGTGCCAGCCCGCACCGGGCACTCACCCCTGGCCCACCCCCTCCACTTCGTTGCCCTTGTCGTCCAGAATGGCCGGCTCCACTCCAAAGAAGGGCAGCGTGGCTGCAGGGGCATTCATATAGGAAAATGAAAAGGGTGTGCCGATGTGAATCAACAGGGGATGGCGGGCCGCGCGCCATGTAAAGGCAGGGTGGCTGCAGGGAAGAAAGTGGAAACACAAAGGGTGTCGTGAAGACAGAGAGAACAAACGGTGTACCGTGTGTAAATCGAACAGGCAGGGCGGCTGCCCAGATAGGGGGAGGTGTGATGCAGGAAGGGGAGGAGGGTTCAAACAGAGGGGTAAAAGGCGGGGGGAGCTGGGGGCGGGGGGAGGCGGGGCGGGCAAGTTTAGCGCGCACCCGGCCCCTGTCCAAGGAAGGGCGTGCCAACCTGTAGCCCACCTGTACATCAGCAAGCAGCACCCCCCTCAAGCTTCGCCACACGTGCCGGTACCTTGGCGTGCAGCACCTGGGATGGGAGCCTCGGGATTGGAGCGCCCCCCTCAAGCTTTAGCACACACGCAGCGCCAGCACCCCCGCCTGGCCTGCCCACGCGCTCGCCCCACCCCACCCCACCCCACCCCACCTGACCCTGGCTTGGTCGGGATGGCGCCCGGCAGCGGGGAGATCATGGCGGAGCCGGTCTGCAAACGAAATGAATCGGAATTGAAACGAATAATTGGACGGGTTGGGTTTTGGGTCAAGAAGGGACCCCACCAAACAACGTCGAGATCAAAACGGAGCCGGTCGGCACTTGAATCAATTATAATCGACTTTGATGCGCATTGGGTTTGGGTTTGGGTACGGGTTTTGGGGATGAATGTGCCCAACTGACGCGAGGCCATGCCTCCCCCCAAAAGGGGGCCACCGCTGCAGCCAGGGTGTCGCGACATCCCCCTCAAGCACAGCACAGCGTGTCATGCACAGCTTCCTGCACGGCGCTTCCTGTGCACCCGCCAGACAGGCATGCACATCGTGCCTGCCTCATCCCATTGCCTTGCCTCATGCCTTGCGTCCACCCCCACAGCCACACAAACTCTCTGAAGGGCTGCCTGCCTGCCCAGCAGACAGGCATGATGTGCCTCATCCCAAGCCTTGACCTCCACGCGGCTTGCACCCCGGCCCCGGCCCCCTCAACGCGGCCTGCCCGCCAGACAGGTCAGCCTAGGCATGTTGTAACAACAACGGTCCTCACACCTTGCCTCACCTCTGTCTGCCACCATGTGTCCACCACCGCCACGTTTGAGCCGCCCACCACCTGCCCAGGGGGGTGGTTGCCACCAGTGAAGGGGAGCGTGAGCAGTGTGTTTGGTCACCAGAGTGGCGAGAGCCAGGGGTCTGGTTTGCCAGCAATGCGGGCAGATTGAGGAGCGGTTAGATCACCACCAACACGGGAAGAAGATGAAGGGGTTGTGCAGCGGGCAGCGGCGCACATGCAAAGCAGAGGGGGAGGGGTAGAAGGGGCGACCTGCGGGGAGACCAGCGGGCACTGCCAATCGCCCCATGCCTGCAAACCGTGTCCAGCCAGCCACTGTGCCAGCGCCCGACAGCTGCAGCGCGCGCACGTGGCCTTGCATGCTACCGCTGCTGCTGACTGTGTGGTTACGTAATCATGGGTGGGACCGCACCTTGTAGTACCACAGCCAGGCCTCTGGGTTGATGGGCTCCCCCACCGTGGCCAGGATGCGGATTGTGTCGCGCCTGCAATGGGTGGGGGGGTGGCATCGTCGGCACCAACAGGTGGCCAGCAAGCCGATCGACCGACCATGTGTATTACCTTGTTCATGCCCCCCACCCATCCCGCCCAGCGTGCGCCTCGTGGTGTGCCTGCCACGTGCCGGCGTTTTTTCAAAGAGAGATGGCCATTTGAATCGTGGGGCTATGTTTGAGGAGGGTGCAAAGGTTGGCCACCTCTGCGACAACCAGCCTCACTCGCTTGTGCTGGTGCGGTGAACCAGCCACACCCAGTCCATGCGCTGCCAGGCAACACCTCATCCCCTCTCAGTCGCTGACTCACTGAGTCGGTCAATGAGTCATCCCCACTCACTCTTGTGCTGTGCAGCATCTCATCCTCACGTACTGGCACTGTGTGGCCCATCGGCCCCACTCACTTGCGCTGCGGGACAAGCCGGCCCCACTCACTTCCTCTACACGGCCAATCGGCCCCACTCACTTGTGCTGCGTGACAAAGTAGTCGCCGCGCGACATGAGCGTGCGGATGAGCGTGGGGGCCGTGTAGAAGATGGTCACGCCGTACTTGTCGCACACCTGCGGTGGGGAGGGGACAGAACCACCACTCCACAACTTCAGCCGGACACTTTCCGCATGGGGGCGTGAGGCGCCAGGTACCGTGCTGGCCGTGCCTGCTGCTGCACCTCTTGCTGCTGTGCCTCTTGCTGCTGCGCCTCCTGCTGCAGTGCCTCCTACTGCGGAGCCTGCTGCTGCGGAGCCTCCCGCTGCTGTGGCACCCCCCTCGGACTGCACGTGTGTTCCAGTCCCACCTCCCAGCAGCGTCCGGCATCTGGGAAAGTGGGCACGCCCTCAAACAGGATCTGGGTGGCCCCCTCCAGCATGGGCCCAAATGTGACGTACGTGTGCCCTGCAGTTTGCAGCAGCAACGGAAGGGAGGGAGGAGAGCGGCATGCCCAGCAGGGTCAATTTTCGTCAGCAACGGTGGCGCCTTCAGCAGCGGGCCAGGCGTGACAACAGGTGCTGCCTGCGGCACAAGGGAGGGCTTGCAGCTGATGGGATGCGGCCCTGGGACGTGGTGGGGAAAGCGTTCCTTTTATCTGTATTGATGCAGGGGCGGGGGACTAGCTGGCACCATGCGTGCATACCTATCCCCTGCAACAAACCGTCATCCCGCTGCGGCCAACTCCGCATGGGGTGGGCACTCCATCCCTGATGCGCATGCAAGATCTACTCCTGACACTGTGCTTATTGCCCAGACCACTGTGCTGACCTCTGAACCCTGCCCCAACTGCCACACTCTTCCCCTTGCACCCTTCCCTGCCAGCATCCGCCCACCTCTGTATCCTTCGATGACCACGCATGCATGCTTCCCTCCACGCCTTCCATCTGTACGTGGCGCCCTGCGCCACCCCCCCCTCACCGGTGATCCAGCCGCAGTCGGCGGTGCACCAAAAGATGTCCTCCGGCTTGTGGTCAAAACAGTACCTGTGGGTGAAAACAGTACCTGTGGGTCAAAGCAGTACTTGTGGGTCAGAGCAGTAACTGTGGGTCAAAACAGTACCTGGGGGCCAGGGGGGCAAGCAAGGATGGACTGGACTTTTTGCTTCCCTGTACCAGCAGCGGTTAGCAGTCGGGTGGCAGCGGGTGGCAAGCAGCCAAGGTTTGGTCGAGGCAGAACCTGCCGGTGAGCAACACGTAACACTGACTCATGATTTCCTGTGCCAGCACATCAGCCTGCACACTGTGCCACCCACTGAAGGGGAGCGGCTGGGATCAAGGGGGGCAGGGCCTACCCACACACCCACCCACCCACCTGAAGGTGGCGGCGGCGCCACACATGTAGCCGGCGGTGGTGTGCAGCACGCCCTTGGGCTTGCCGGTGGAGCCAGAGGTGTAGAGCTGCGGGGTGGGCGGAGGGGCGGGCAGGGGTGTGTGGTGTGAGGGTGGGGGAGGGAGGGAAGGAACGCACTGCACTCATCATGGGTTTGCCACTGAAGCCAGAGATGCAGAGCTGTGGGGTGGGTGGAGGGAAGAGGCAATGGAAAGTTGAGATCCAGGTGGTTGGAAGCTGCCGCAACGCTGCGGTGTCAGCCCGCGTGCAGCTGCGGCCCTGGCTCCCCAACCGGACAGCACAGCACAACACAGCACAGCACAGTGCACCAAATCCCCAAGCGCGCCTGCCTGCCTATCCACCTCACCTGCTACCTAGGCCCTCTGCTCCCCGTTGCACCGCCCTGCACCCCTGGGGCAGCTTTGCACTGCACCGCACGACACTGTGCCCAGGCAGCGCAAAGGAACCAGGGAAGGTTCGAGCCCCTGCCCGCATGTAGGCGGGTGGGTCTGCAAGCACAGCATCGACAGCTCTCACCCTGGACAGCGGGTCCTCCGCCCCCTCTAACCACAGCAGGCACAGCAGGCACAGCAGCAGCGGCTTTCACCCAGAACAGCGGGTCCTCCTCCTACCTTCACCCACAGCAGGCAGCAGGCACGGCAGCGGCGGCTCTCACCCGGAACAGCGGGTCCTCCGCCTCCACACCACAGCGTGCACAGCAGGCACAGCAGCGACGGCTCTCACCCTGAACAGCGGGTCCTCCGCCCCCCTCCACACCACGTCGCACTCCTTGGGCTGCCCCGCCACCGCATCCTGCCACCACACGTCTCGACCCTCCTGCATCGCAATGTCTTCCCGGGCGGCGCCCGACCCAGTGTGGTCGTACACCAGCACACGGCCAGGCACCGGCTCTCCCTTGATGTACTCCAGGGCCTGCAGTTCCGGGTTAGCAAGAGGGGGCCGGAGGGGCGGGGAAAGAAGGGGTGCCAATGTCGAAGGTGCAGTCCAGGGCCCGCGGTTCCGAGTAAAGAAGGGGAGGAGGGAAGAGGGGTACCAGTTTCAGAAGGAGGGGGGAGGAGAGGGGTGCCAGTTTCAGAGAATGGGGCAGGAAAGGCGAGGGACACTGCATGTTGCGACGCCTCGGCTCCCTCTTGATGTAATCCAGGGCCTGCGGCACCCAGGATGCCAGAAGAAAGGGGAAGGAGACGGGTGCCGGTTTTAGGAGCGGGGGGAGGAGAGGGGTGCCGGTTTCAGGAGCCAGGGGAGAGAGGGGTGCCGGTTGCAGGTGAGGAGGCTGCCGCATCTCAGGCTGCCCAGGTGGAGGGCATGAGCCGTGACAACAATTCTTTACCTCACGCACCGCCCACCTCGTCCACAATCATCTTGAGCTCAATCGTCTTTGGGCCGCGCTTGACCGCGGAGCAGGTGAGCACGGCCTTGGGTTGAGAATCGTCGATGCGCCCCGCCAGGCTCTCGGAAGAGAAGCCGGCAAATACCACGGAAAAGACGGCACCGATGCGGGCACAGGCGAGCTGCGCACCGGGGAGGGGGCGGGGAAGGAAGGGCAGAGGGGGGAGAGAAGCTTGAGTGAGGTGGGGACGCCGACAACACCTCAGAAACGACGGCGCCGATGCGGGCGCAGGCGAGCTGCAGGGGGGCGGGGGCGGGGGCGGGACAGACGGGTGGGTGAGAGACACTCGCTCTGAAACTTCTCCCTCTGACTCACCATGGCGATGGGCAGCTCCGGGATCATGGGCATGTAGATGGTGACTGCGTCGTCCGGCCCCACCCCCTCGCTCTTCAGGTAGTTGGCCAGCTGCGGGGAGGGAGGGGAGGGGAGGGGAGGGGAGGGTTCAGGTGCAGGGAAGCGGTCAGGTGACAGGCAGCACAACGGCAGAGGCAGGGAAAGAGCGTTTGTGAGCAATGGCAAGGTGTTGAGGAAAAAAGGATGCAGCGGCGGCGTCGGGGCCCCCCACCCCTCGCTCTACAAGTGGCTGGCCATCTGAGAGGAGTGAACGAGGAATGGGCCGGGATAGACAAGGGGACTGGAGGAACAGAGAGGGCACACAACTGGGTGGGTGGGTGGGTGGGTGAGCTGGACAATGCAGGTAGCTGGCATGCAGACGTAGGGGGGCTGTTTGCCCAACGTGCTTGCAGCGTGGCCCCTGGCGGATGGGCACGGCATGCACTACAGCCCCACCCCCGGCGCTGCATGCCCAGCAGAGCGCACAGCATGCACAGCACACACAGCACGCACAGCACAGCCAGCGCGCCCACCTGGCACACGCTCTCCAGCATCTCCTTGTAGGTCACCTGCGGGGGGTGATGACGGGAGGCAGTGGCGCCCTTCCTCAGCTTAGCGGCTGTGCTGTGCTGTGCTGTGCTGTGCTGTGCTGTGCTGTGCTGTGCTGTGCGGCACGAGTTATGCACAAGTGGTGGAGCGCCCTCCTCACTTCCTGAGCTCAGCTGCCACACGGAAGGTAAGTGGGGTGGTGCCCTCCCTGAGTTCAGCGGCTGCACGCAGTAAAGCAGGACTGGTGGGAGCGGCCCCTTTGTCACCGGCCACAAAGGCAGTGCACCTCGAGCATTCCAAGCTGATCACAGCCCCGGCTCCAAAGGGCTCAAGCCTCTCCTTCATTGCTCTCCATACGCCACGCATGACTGTGGACAACAAACACAGCGCTCGCCGTGCGCCCCTCCTCCCCATAATACGCAGTTGAGTAGCAGTACAAACAACATCGCTCAACGTGCGCCCCTCCTCAGTTGAGTAGCAGTTGAGATAGCAGTTGGCAGTTGAGTAGGCAGTTGAGTACAGAGAAGCGCTCACCGTGCGCCCCTCCTCCCCCGAGTCGTTTGGCTCAAACAGGAAGCAGGCCTTGTCGCCCCGCCCCGCCTCCACGTGGCGGTCCAGGCAGTTGTAGCACTGCAGGGTGACAACCGGAAACATGTCAGTCGAAAGAGAAGGGTGGGCAGCGGGGCGGGTGGCAGGCTGCGCCATGACGCGCGCTGCAGGGCAGCATGCATGCCGCGCTGCGCTGCGCTGCGCTGCCGAGGCGACACCGGGGAAGGCGGGGCGCTGCGGGTGGCGACAGCACGATCAGCAGGGGCGAGCGCGCAGGCGCCCCGGCCTGCCTGCCTGCCTGCAGCTGCCGCTGGGAGGCAGCCCAGCGCACAAGCACTGCCAGCCACAGGCCCGCCCCCGGGGCACTTTACTAGATCCGGGCGGCTGGCGGGGCGGCGAGAGGCGGGGCAGGGCGGGGCCGCCACTCACCACGTTGGTCTCTGCCCCGTTGAAGAAGGAGACGTGGATCCCTCCCTTATCCAGGTCGAAATTCCATCTGGTTGGGCGGCAGTTTCAGGGACAAGCGGGGTTGAGGCTTGGACAGGGGAGCCAGGAAGCCAGGTGGCATGAGCGGGAGGCGGGCAGGGACCTTCCGACTCAGGTTCTCCACACGGCAGATGGCCGGCTGCGGCTGGGGCTGGTCGGGGGTGGCACGCACATCTGCACAGGCAAGGCTGCTCCAGCAGGCGGCACGGCGCCAACGAGCAGCATCCCTTCATGAATACAAATAAAGCTGCCCAAAGCGGTCTCTTTGCGCTGCCAGCCCTGGCGGAAGGAAGGGTGGCGGCGGACCGGCGGGCACCCCCAGGGCACCCACTTGGAGAAGGCCTCGCCGGTCTCCCAGGGTTTGTTGAACTTGAAGTCCTTCATAAACTCGCCCCAGAAGCCCTGCATGCGGCGCGCGGGAGGCAGCGGGGGGCAACTCCGACCGAGGCTGGGTGCCGCCCTGTCGGGCGTGCATTGGACGGCCGGCGTTTGCGCCTCGGCGACATTTTGAGGCTCGCGCGTTACGGTTTTCGGCCCACCTCGGGATCCTTCAGGCTCCTCTCATACATCTCCCGATACTGCTCCATAGAGCGCACGTGTGAGCCCTCCACCACATGCTTGGGAGGCTGGAAGACGTGGTCCGTCATGGCTAAAACGTGTGCAAAAACAAGGGGTTCCGACACGGGTAGGGCTCTTGCAGCGGCGGCGCCAGCCTGGCGGCGGAGGCCGCCTGTTGATGCTGTCGTGGCCCGCCCTCTTGGCCCTCAGGGCCACTCTGCCGCGCTCAGTTTTGCACCCGTGAAGAATGCGGCACCCCATCAAGGGCAGGGCAGTGCGGCGGTGCAGTTGCAACATCACAAGTTGCCTTGCGCTCCCCCCGCACTCCCCCTCATGGTCCTGACCAGCTGAGCGCTCCCTGGGTGCCTAGCATGGTCTGGCTAGACCCGGCAGGGCCTGCAGGCATGCGCGAAACGACACCCCACCATAACCCGCAAAGCGGTATGCTCAAATCAATTGCCGCATAGAGCAGCTCCGGCTGCCGTTCTCTTACCCACCACTTAAACAGGCGCTGTTGGTTGCTGGCTCTGGCAGCCGCGTTGAGTTCAACTTTTTTGTTTAGGGCATGTATGACATTGCTCAATTGAGGTACTAAAAGCTTGCACGATGCATGCCGAGGCACGGAGAAGTGTTCAGACTGGGTGCATTTTGAACAAGGCCCCGGGCTCCACTCAACCGCTCCACCTGCCGCTGCCATGTCAGCGGCGCAACTTGCTGACGATGCCAGCTTTCTCTCCGGCACTCCCGGGAGAGCAACTCTAGACTGCGCTAGGGTCCTGCACACCGGCTCTGCCCGCAAGGTCGCGCCTGGCCCGGCACTTGAAGACTCTCCGACAGCCCAATGCTCGTGGGGCCGGCGCTGCGGCGCGGCTGGGCGCGCTGCGGGGCGGACCTCGTCGCGTCGCAATGCCGGGCGGCAGCTGCAAGCCTGGCGCCGACAGAGTCTAGCAGCGGTGCGCCCCTCTGCCGCTGGCGCGGCGTTGCGGGGCTGGCTCTGACCGACGTCAGCACTGTGCTGGACAGCTGCGGGGTGGAGCCCTATTCGGACAGCTTCAAAAAGAACGCCGCACAGATGGACGGGCTGCTTGGCCAGTTAGACGCAGGTGGGGCAGGGGCGGGGTTGCTTCCCCTCGCCACGTCGTGCGTGCCGTTCTGCTCACGCTGCACTCTGCCGTGTCTGCCGACCTGCCGCCCGCTGCACAACGCTGCATCCCCTAATACCAAGCCAGTGCGCCATCTCCCGCTCCAATCTGCTGGTGTTTCATTTGGCTGCCCCCCCGGCCGCAGACATCGCCCACGTGCTGCAGGGGGGAGGGGCCAAGGCGGTGCAGCGGCACCACTCGCGCGGCAAGCTGCTGCCCCGGTGCGCGTGTGCTGTCATCATGTGTGTTTGAAGGCATGGTCAGTACTACGGGGGCCCGAGGCGGTGCGGTGCCACCACCCACGCGGCAAGCTGCTGCCTGGGTAGCTAGTGTCGATAGTACTTGCGCGTGCAGACATCTTGTTGTTTTGGGTTTGGACTGAGGTTGGGTGGGGAGCCCCACCTCCCTGCCCTGCTTTTGCCCGGCAGGGCACAGCTGAGCTGCCTGCCAAATGGGGCCGTGCGCTTTCCACCCAGGGCGGACCCTGGCAGCAGCTGCCTGTGTTCCGCTCGTGCATGACACGTATTGTGTGACCAGTGGTACTGCACACATCCCTGGGTGTGTGGTACTGCACACGTCTCCCCCCTGGGTGTGTGCAGGGAGTGCGCCAGGCTGCTGCTGCTGCACCCAGGGTCCCCCTTCCTGGAGCCGTCGCGTGCATCTCCGCACACATGCCGCGCTGGTCCTTACCTTTTATTGATTCGTTATTAGCGCAGGGAGCGCATCGAGCTGCTGCTGCACTTGGGGCCTTCCTGCCTTTAGTCACGTGCTCTCCACGCAAATGTGCTCGGTTCCTTTCCACTTTCTTGTACCATGAGTGCAGGGAGAGGATCAAGTTGCTTCTGGACCCCGGGTCCCCCTTTCTGGAGCTGTCCCAGCTGGCAGGGAAGGGCCTTTACGGTGGGTGGCCTCCTTTGCTCTTCTGGCGGTATCTGGCTCTGCATTGTGTGTGTGGCCATTGTAGGAGGCTGTTGTGTCATCGCACTGGGTGGTGCTGGGGTGCGGTGGGCACATATGGGGGAAGTGCGAGGTGTGCGGTCCAACCCCGCCCTGCCGCTGTGTGGTGTGGTGCGCAACGGCCTTTTGACCCTAGGTATCAAAGCGGTGTGTGGTGCGGTGCTGTTGGGACCAGGTCCCCACAGCGGAGACAGGGCGAGGGTGGGGGAACTGTTGAGGGGCGCCGGTGTGCCCGCTGCAATCCCGCTGCCGCTCCTGCCCCAGTGCCTCTTCGCCTCCTGCGCCCCCTGCCTGCCCGCCCACCCACAGGGGAAGCTGTGCCAGCTGGCGGCATTGCCACAGAATGTGCTGCTCAATGCTACCTCCCATCTCTGTGCTCCTATGGCGTGTGAGGTTCAGTGGTCCACTGCCACTCAACTTGTCAGCTTCCTGCCTGCCTGCTGCCTTGCCCCCCGCCGCTGCAGGGCAGGAGGATGTGCCAGCTGGCGGCATCGTCACCGGCATCGGCGCAGTGCACGGCCGGCTGACGGCGGTTGTTGCCAACGACGCGACCGGTGGGTGCTGGGTCGCTTGCTGTGTGGGCTGCGGCGGCTGTGGGGCTGTGGCTCATGTGCTATGACGCTGCCTCCACACGCACACACACACCTTGCCCCGCCTGGCAGCTGACGCCCCGCAGTGAAAGGCGGTCACGGTTTGATAACCCAGCCCCACCTGCCTCACACCAGCAAAATGCCGGTGCACACAACCGCTCCCAGCCCCCTTGTGCTGCCGCACCCATTGCCCTGCCCCGCCCCTTCCCGTCCCGCAGTCAAGGGCGGCACCTACTACCCGGTCACGGTGAAGAAGCACCTGCGGCTGCAGGAGGTGGCGGCACGCTGCCGCCTGCCCTGCGTATACCTCGTCGATTCAGGTGTGTGCATGAGTGTTGTGTGTGGGCACACCTTGACGCCACCTGGCTCTGTCCGCCACCGCCAATTCGCGCCCTCATCCCTCCCCCATCTGGACTTCTTTCCCTTCCCAGTCACCACCACACAGTCCCTCACGGCCAGCTTACGTCCTCACCCCACCCCACCTGATGTTGTCTCTCTTGTGATGTGCACGGCGCACAAAAACGCTCCCCAACCCCTGACGCCCCCCGCAGGCGGCGCCAACCTGCCGCGCCAGGCGGATGTGTTCCCCGACAGGGACCACTTTGGCAGGATCTTTTACAATCAGGTGCGGGGCTGAAGCAAGCGTGTGAACATTGGTGTTACGGGGCACCCGCAACTGTTTTGCATGGACAGGGGCTTGGGGTGGCGTGGGGGTGGGTGGGATGGGGGAGATTGGGGGCCGGGGGCGGCCGCGGCCCCGGGGCCCCGCACACATGGGGGCGGGCTACTGTAGCACTGAGCGAGCGTGTCGGGTTGAGCGCACATATCTCCCCCCGGGGACAAAGTTCCCCCTCCCCTTCCCCTTCCTCGCCCCCGTCCTCATGCCCAGAGGTTCGTTCCCCTCCTCACTCCCACCCCCTCCTTCCCTCGCCTCCTGCTTAGGCCCGCATGTCCTCCGAGGGTATCCCCCAGCTGGCAGTGGTGCCTCCCCTGCCTACCCTTGGGTTCGAATCCCCAAGGGTGACAGCTGAGTTGTCTAACAGCCACCTGCCCTCCTCACCCCACCCCCCTCCCCAGGCCCGCATGTCCTCCGAGGGTATCCCCCAGCTGGCAGTGGTGCTGGGCTCCTGCACAGCGGGCGGCGCCTACGTGCCCGCCATGGCCGACGAGAGCATCATCGTGCGGTGCGCGCGAGGGGCTGCAGCCAAGAGTTGTGGCGAGGGGCCTGAAGCCGGGGATCCCTGGAACGGAGTGCGCTTGCGTGGTGCAGCGGGGCGTGGGCACGGGCATGGGCGCCGATGTGCCGGCAGCGGCTGCACGAGAGCGTCATCGTGCGCGGTGGGAGTGGGATGGGCGGGGTCCAACCAACCTCACTGCCTGTCTTTTCTCGACCCTTTGACTACCATTTGACTCTGTCGGCTGTCGTGCGCCCGCCACCCTCCCCCAATCTCCCCCGCCCCTCCTGCTTTGCAGCGGCAACGGCACCATCTTTCTGGGGGGCCCCCCGCTGGTCAAGGCGGCCACAGGGGAGGACGTGAGCGCCGAGGAGCTGGGGGGGGCGGAGCTGCACTGCACCACCAGCGGTGAGCCGTGCTTCTGTATGGTTTGGCTGGTAATGCTGTACCGTTGGCGTTGTGATGCATGGTGTCGGTGCATGAGTGCTTGGGGGGCTTTGAGCGCCGAGGAGCTGGGCGGGGGCGGAGGTGCACCACACCAGCGGTGAGCCTTGCTTGTGCACTGCCGCCAACAGTACCATGGTACTGCTGTACTGCTGGTGCTGTACTGTCTGGTGTCGGTGTTTGAGGGGCCCCGAGTGCCAAGGAGCTGGGAGGGGCGGAGCTGTACTGAGCACCCCCAGCAGTGAGCGAGGCGCCCCCTCCGCACAGCGTGCGCCATTGCTGCCTGCCTGCATGCCCGCCTGCCTGCCTGCCTGCCTGCCTAGCATAACGTCGGGTGTGCTTGAGCATGCACGCACTTCTCGCCCACCCCACACAGCCGCAACCCCCCTCCTTCCCCCCGCCGTCCCACCCCACTGCCTGCCCTGCCAGGCGTGACCGACCACCTGGCTGAGAACGAGCAGCACGCCCTCAGCCTGGCACGAAGCGTGCTTGCCGGCCTCAACCTGGACGCTCACCCGGCGGCGGCCTCGCCCTGGCAGTCGCAGGCAGCGGCAGGCAGCGGCGGGGGGGGCTGGGAGGAGCCCCGCTTCTCGCCAGACGAGCTCCGAGGTGAGCCAGGGCGCATGGTAATGAATCAGTCAATCAATCAGCCAATCAATCAGTCGGTCAATCAATCACTCGATCAATCAGTCGATCGATCAATCAGTCGATGAATCAGTTGCATTCAGAGTCCACGGGGAGCCAGCAGCGGCCTCATGTGCGCGGGCTGTGCTGAGTTGGAGTTTGGAGGGCGGGGCTAGGAGGAGGGGCTGGCAGGGAGGGGCTGGCAGGGGCCTGGGCCTCCGCTGCCAGAGCACACATGGGACGCCCCTGCCCCTGCCTGCCTCCATGCCGGCGCCGCACGTTTCAAACCTCCCAGAGCACCTCACCCATCCCCGCTCCACCCCACCCCCTTGCCACACCCACGCACACGCACCCCAGGCGTCATTCCCGCCGACCCCAAGCAGCCCTTTGACGTGCGGGCGGTGCTGGCCCGCCTGCTGGACGGCTCTCGCTTCCAGGAGTTCAAGGCGCAGGTGGGTGCTGGTAGCTGGGCAGGGTGAGGGGGAGGGCAGCAGTTGAGCGGGGGCGGCGTATGCTAGTTGTTGGGCAGGGGTAGCAGCTTTCTTACTCTGTATCTCTCCTTGCCCAATAGAAATAGAAACCCCATTTTTTCGCTTCTCCAAATGCTGGGACGACGCATCTGAGGCACACATTTGTGTTGCTGCAGCGCTGTTTAATGAATGAGTGAATGAGGGGTGGACGGAGCAGTTTAGCGTGAAATTTTCGCAGGTGGTCGTGTATGGTTGGCAGGCAGGTGTTCAAGGGTGCTTCCAGGAGTTTCAGGTGCAGGTGTGAGTGTTGGGCAGGGTGAGGGTGCTACGACAGGTACAAGAAATCCGGCCTTTCCTCAAACTTGTGAGCAGGGCATTGGGCAGGGGTGACAGGAGCTGTGTCAGCAGGCGAGCGTCTATGGTTGGCAGGCAGGTGTTCGAGGGCGCAGGTGGGGTGGAGGGGCGCAGGTGGGGGGGGCGGCGGTTGGCAGGCGAGCGCCTGTGGTTGGCAGGCAGGTGTTCAAGGGCGCTTCCCAGGGTGCCAGGTGCAGGTGGGAGGGCCAACCGCTTGCCCCGCGCTCCGGCCCCGGCTCGTGGTAGGGCGCAAACCTGGCCCCGGGTTGGGCCTCCGGTCCGGCAGTACAGTGCCACCCTAAGCAGTACAGCTTACGCGCTCCCCTCCCTCCCAACCCCTCCCCCCCGCAGTACGGCAAGACCCTGGTCACCGGTTTCGGCCGGCTGTGTGGCATGCCGGTGGGGGTGGTGGCCAACAATGGTGAGAGGGAGGGTGGGTGGGGACCGCCTGCTTTCCACCTGGGGCTTGCTGCCACTGGGTGCTTGTGGGGTTGAGCTGCCGGTGTTGTAGACTGCCGCTTACAGGGCCCCTACTGCAGTCACTGCAGCAGCAGCAGCAGCAGCAGCAGCAGCAGGCAGGCGGCAGCAGCAGGCGCACCCCATGTGCCCTCACGCGTATGTCCTTCCCCACCAGCCTCCCCCGCTCCCAACACCCCCCCTGCAGGCGTGCTGTTCTCCGAGGCCGCCCTAAAGGGCGCCCACTTTGTGCAGCTGTGCAGCCAGCGGGGCATCCCCCTCCTCTTCGTGCAGGTCTGTTACTCCAATGCTTGCCCACCGCGTGCTTTGAAGTGTGGGTGTGTGTTGCCAACCGTTGTCTTCTGAAGCGTTGGGGCGGGGCGGGGTGGAGGGGATGGCGGCGCGGAGGTGGGATTGGGCAATGGAAGGAAGGCGGGAAGGAAGGTCTGGGCATTCCGATGCCCTTCCCGCCCGTTGGAGTTGCCGGAAAAAGCAAGGCCGGGGCTGGCCTGCCACGCAGGGCAGGAGGGTGCCGACGCAGAGCGGTCCCCCCGCGGGGCGTACGCCGCTTCCTTCATGTTCCTCCCGTCCTGCTCACCCCTGCCTTCGCTCTTTGCACAGAACATCAGCGGCTGCATTTGCCTGCCTGCAGCTCACGTCATCCACACCCCTGCCTCCAGTCTTGTTCCGCACATCTGCCCCTGCCTTCGTTTTCCTCCCGTCACACGTACCCCTGCCCCCACCGTGCGCCGTGTACCCTGGCCCCCCCACCGGTGCATACGCCCCTCCCTACACACATTCCTCCCCTCATGCTTGTCCCTTCCCTGCCCTTTGCTCTGCACAGAACATCAGCGGCTTCATGGTGGGCAAGCGCTACGAGGCGGGCGGCATCGCCAAGGACGGCGCCAAAATGGTCACCGCCGTGGCCTGCGCCGAGGTGGGCTCCTGTGTGTTGCAGTGGCGTGCGTGTGTGTTTTTTTGGGTGTGTGTCAGTGTGTGCCGGCAGCAGGGGGGCTTAGCCAAGGGCAGCGCTGAGGTGGGCTCCTGCGTGTGCGTGCGTGTGTACCTGTGTGCATTGTGCAATGGCTTGCGTCAGTGTGTGTGCCATTGTGTGCCGGCGGCAGGGGGGCATTGCCAAGGGCGGCGCTGAGATGGTGTCTGCCGTCGGATGGGCCAACGCCTGACCCCGAATTGACTGGCGTTAAACAACCAACCACCCTTCGGCAAGTGCCCAAGCCGACGCTGGTCATCGGCTGCCCAACTCCCATGCCAATTCACGCTGATAACAAGGGTTTTGAAAACAAGAACAACTGAAAAGCAGCCACCCCGCGGCAGGTGCCCAAGCTGACGCTGGTCATCGGCGGCTCCTTTGGTGCCGGCAACTACGGCATGTGCGGCCGTGCCTACAGCCCCGACTTTCTGTACATGTGGCCCAACGCGCGGTGCGTGGGGTGGTGGTGGTGGGTGGGGGTAGGGGACTGTTCAGGGCCAGGGTGTTGCTCCCAGCTCTAGTACAGTGCACTCGGGACCAGCGCTAGGGCAAGGGAGTTTCTGGCATGTTGCGGCAAGGCCCGCAGCCATGGCACTCGTTCGTCTTCCTCGCTCTTCCTGGGAACCGGAGGGGTGGGCGGCGAGCGGGCGCCCGTGGTGCTGCACCCACCTTTGCACTCACATCGCCATGGGCGCCAAGCAGCCTGCGGTGTTGTTGCATGTTCCTTTGCACCACGGGCGCCAGCCAGGCGGCCGTGGCGCTGCCCCTACATTCCCGCTTGAACCACCCCCGTACACATGTGCCTTTGCACACCCCTTGTGCTGCCGCTTTCTGTGCAGGATTGGGGTGATGGGTGGCGAGCAGGCGGCCACTGTGCTGCACCTTGTTGAACTGGAGAAGCGGCAGAGGGAGGGGCGCGAGTGGGCGGCTGAGGAGCAGGAGGAGTTCAAGCGGCGCATCCGGGAGCGGTGGGTGGGGTGGGGGACGGCGCAGTGAGGGTGGCGGACGGCGCGGGGACGACAGCGGGGGGGTGGTAATGACAAGGGGCAGCTACGCACGGGTGCATGGCTGGGAGGGTGCTGCTTGCATTGCAGGACAGAGCAGAGGAGCGTCAGATGTGGAGGGTCAGTTTTATGCAGCTGCATCTTCGTTTTGGGTTGAGATTGGGAAGCGGCAGAGGGGGCGGGGGTGGGCAGGCGAGGGGCAGGAGGGTGTCAAGCACGGGCGGCGTGTGTGTTTGTCTTTGTGCAGTGGGCTGCATGTCGCTGTTGGGAAAGGGGAGGGAGGCACAAGAGGTGGGCGGGCAAACGGGAGAGGGAGCCGGGTGGGCAGGCAGGCAGCAGAAGAGGAGGTGCCCTGGCGCTGCCTGCAGTTGCGGGTGTGGGGTGCCCGGGGAGGGAGGCGGGGGGCCACGGCAGAAGAGGCGAGGGGCAGGGGGGCAAGCCGCCTCCGCCCGCTGATGACCACTCAAGGTGTGAGGCGCCCACCCGGCCCCCTCTGCCCTCCATCCCTCGATCCTCATCCACATCATCGCCAGGGCGTGTGAAGGCACAACGACAGCAAGCGCAGTCCACTTCCTTAAGCCGAGTGCTGTGACTCAACCCATTCCCCGCCCCCCTTGCAGGCACGACGCCGGTGCCAACAAACTGAATGAATCATTTGGAGGGTTCAACCACACTTCCACGCCCCCCTTGCAGGTACGACGCCGAGGCGGAGGCCTCCTATGCGTCCGCCCGGCTGTGGGACGACGGCGTCATCCGGCCGCAGGACACCCGCGCAGGTGCGCTCACAGGTGTACCCCCTTGGTGTGTGTCACCCACCCAGAATGCTTCCAAGGATGCAGCGCCGTGGGCGCCCGCAGGCCGTACACCTGGCGACCTGACTTGAGCCTAACCACACGGCTTGCCTGAGCCACTTTGTACCCCACATAAACCCCCGGTGCAGTGCTAGGGCTGAGCCTGGCTGCGGCGCTCAACCGGCCGCCCAGGCCCAGCCGGTTTGGCGTGTTCAGGATGTAGGGGGGCGGACCATCCATGCGAGAGAGGGGTCATGGGGCGGCGCCATGCACGCGGCCCACTCGGGGCAAGCAAAACCCAAGAGAGCACACCGGTACCAGCGCTTTGCCACACCCTGTTTACTGTTGTTGTACGTTTGTAGAAGGGGCTCGGGTTTGCGTCGGCACCCTTTCCATCTGCCCACCCCCAAACCACCCCACTCTCCCCTGTACCCCCACTCACGGTCATTGCATTAGAGCGGGCAGCCAACTTGTATCTCCTCGCTGCCAGCTGCCCGTCAGCCTGTACTTCCTCGCTGCCAGCTGGCAGCCAATTGTTGCAACCAGTATTGCACAACCCGTGCCGTGTGCCCTGGGCAGCGGGCTGCCGGCCCCATACCATTCTGGCCCTCAAAAGTGTTCAACATTTGCTGCGCATGCCACATGATGACAACGAGTGAGTAAAGAGTGACGAGCCTGTAACCTACAATCTCCCCATGAGGCGGTGCCACGCCTGCTGCCGCCGCTGCCCGCGCCCACCCAACTTCTGGCAGGCTTTCCCCGCCCGGACGAGGGTTTTCTGTCGGGCCGGGAGCTTTGCTGTCGCTGCTGAGGCGGCAGGGGTGCCCAGGTCCAGGTGGGGGCAGGGCGTGTGCCCCACTGGGAGGCAGGCAGGCAGGGGACCGTGGACTCGGGGACCGTGGCAGGCAGGGGACCGTGGACTTACGGTGCCCGACCGGGTTAGCAGCCCGGCAGAGGTGTCCCCGCCAGGCATCAAGTGTGGGCTGTGCTGCCATCGCTGTATCTCTCGTCAGTTGCATACAAAGCAGCGTCTTCATGCCAAAGAAGGTCCCCAGAGGAGGGCACCTTGGCAGCGGCGGCGGCGGCGGCGGTGACACGGCCGTTATGCCCTCACCTGGAACGCCCCCATGCCACGCAATCGCGATCAATACAATTGCCATATACAAAACTCGCCACAGAGGCCCCAGTGCCCGCTTTGTTGTAGCGGTGCTGGCCAGCTTGCTTTGCAAACGAAACAGCCTGCCGGGGCCTTTGGGTGTGTTGCTCTGCCGGATAAATACTAGGAGCATCCTGCCGTGCGAATGGACCGCTGCAATGCCGGCCGGGAGGCTGCCACTTCTGGGAATGCCACAGCTGACGTGGCGTCCGACCTCCTGGCATAAGACCTCCTACACTGTCGTATGCGGCTGTAGCAACGAAGCGGCATGCCCGGCATAAACCGAGTTTGTTGAGCACACGCAGCCGTCAGTGCAGCGCCATGGGGAGACTGCGGCCCGTTCAGTCCTCCGCCTCTCTGCTTCTGTTGGCGCTGCTGATCTTTTGCGGTTCACATGATGCTCGCGGCGAGTCGCCAGGTAGGTTTTAACGCGGCGGTGTCGTCCACCAAACGAGCACAGGTCCGCGGTGGTTCCTACCAACCGCGGGGCACTTGGCGGGCTTGCAGGCCCGAAGCGAGTTCCCGCAAGTGAACGAGGTCCAGCGAGAGGCTCTGCCAAGCCCGGTGCAGCAAATACGCGGTTGCGGCGGGCCGCCCGGCGCGCAAGGGACACACAGCGAGCCCGCAAACCTCCCCCCCGCTGCCGCCGCCCCCGCCCCCTGCAGAAAAGGCCGAAGCCGCTGCCTGCGCATTGTACTTTCGAGGCATCAAGCCAAAGCTGGTGAACTGCAGCAGTGCACTGGGCAACGCCTCCGATGATGGAGCCTGCCCCAAAGGGTCATGCGGCGACCTCTTTCAGGTGAGCTGCGAATTGGGCCACCTCGCACCAGAACAATGTTGCCGTCCCCAGCAGAACGCAAGTGGAGCAGAGCAGGAGGACCTCTGTAGCCTGCCATGGGTCCACGCATGGATGGATGCTGCCGCCCCCGCTGCCACCACCGCTGCTGTTGCTGCTGCCGCGTGCCACTGCGCACTGCGCTGCACGCTATATTGCCACATCCCACGCTGCACTGTGCTGCCACGTACCTCCCTACAATGTGCCGATGGGTATCTCTCAGCCCGATCATCGGCCCCCCGCCACAACCAGCGCCGGACGCTCAACCAACCGATTGGCCGCACGCGTTTGTGCCGCAGGGCCTGCCCCGTCCCTGCGTGCACTTCATCAACATCTGGTTGCCACGCGACTACCAGATCTCCCCCGCCGCCAGCAACGGAACCAAGGCCTTGTGAGCGGGCTGGGCTGGGGGTCGGCTGCGGGTTGGCCCAAGACAGGCAGGGGGAACCTCCTGCCCTTACTGCGCCCTCCCCAGACATGACATGCGTGTGGTGGGCCTGCCTCTGCATCCTTCTCATCCCGCCAAACTTGTGGCAGGGTTTGGTGTGTGGGACGATCGTGTGTGGGGGGGCTGCCTCTGCACCCTGCCATCTTTCTAATGATGTGCCAGGGTTGGTTGCATGGGACGCATGCTCCTGCCGCACCACCAGCCCAGCCACACTTCTGCCGTTGTTGAAAGGGGGAGGACAGCAAGGGGGACGTGTGGAGCGCAGCGGCGGATACAGCTTGTCCTCTGCCCGTCGCTGTGGCCTGCGTGGCCCGCCTGCGCTGCTCCCCCAGTCGCCCGCGTGCCTGCCCGCCTCCCACCTTGGCTGCCCCTCCCCGCGCCCCCCTCCCCGCAGCGACCTCTGTGACACGCTCCTCTGCACCCCAACTGCCGCCAACTCAAACGCGGCCGAGTGCGAAGTGCCTGTCAGCGGTGGGTGGGTGGGCAGCGGGCGACTAGGGGGGTGGGGGGCGTGCTTCCCCGCACGACTGCCCTCTGCCTTCCGCTGCGCTTGCCTGCCTGTCTGCCCACGCCGCCGGCCAGCCCACTGGGCATCCTTCTTTTTGGCACCAGGAGCGCGTGAAAGTGCACTCCATCCCTGGGCTTCGCCTGCCGTGCCGTACCACCTGCCAACCAAACCCGGCAGTGCTGCGCTCCCTCAACCCCTTTCTTTAAGCTCCGATCCCCCCTGCAGTGCTGCGCTCCCTCAACCTCTTTGAACTGGAGGTGATGGCCGACACATGGAGCCGGCAGGACGGGGGCAGCAGCAGCAGCACAAACGTGGCCGCAATCGTCGGGGGCGTGGTGGCGGGCAACGGTGAGCGCGCTTGCTTGCGCCGCAGCCAGCCTTGCTTCCTGCTGAAAGATGCCGGTCGTTTTCTGTGTGCTTTCTTCCCCGTGGCTCGTGTGTGGGGTGCACTGCGCCGCCTTGGAAGGGGGTGCCTTGCGGCGGGCATCAGCACCCACACGCGTGGCCGCTGTTGTATGGCAACCCAGGGTGTTTCAAACAGGAGCAGCCGTGCGCCATGCGTTGCCGAGTCAACCTCCCCCTGCTTACTCACTGCGTTTGCCTGCCCCCCTGCCTGTGCACCTCGCAGCCGTGATTGTGGGGTTCGTGACTGCCGGCATCTGGCTGCAGCGCCGGCGCCGCCGCCGCCGTCAGCTGCAAGAGCTCTCCAAGCCCTCAGCGGGCAGCCTGCGCAGCGGCGGCACCGGCGGGGACCCGGAGGCTGGCGGGGCGGCGCACGGCAGCGGCCCGCTCAAGTTTGACTCAATGGATAGCTCGGAGCTGTATTTGGGTGCCAGCAACGTGGGCAGCGGCGTCAGCAGCAAGCAGGGGCCGGCGGGGGTGCACATCTCCGCGGCAGCAGCAGCGGCGGCGGCGGCAGCGGGCGGCGGTGGTGGCGCCAGCGGGGCAAGCTTCGGCAGTCTGGCAGCGGCAGCAGGAGGAGGAGGAGGAGGAGGAGGTCAGGCGCAGCCGGGCGACGGCGTGCACGGCGTGGCGGCGCTGTGGGCGTCGGCCGCTGCCCGTGGCGCGGCCGCTGGGCCGCCGGGCCTTGCCAGTGCGGGCGGCGGCACGCATGCCTCGGTGGCGAGCCTGCAGTCGGCAGCAGCAGCAGACATGGCGGCTGATGAGCACGAGATCATGTGGCTCGGCAGCGCCGGGATGGCGCCGCCGGCAGAGGCGGGGGCGGCGCATGGGTGAGCGGGAGGCCCCCCAGCCGCTGCCGTGCGTTTAGTTAGGGTGGTGCATGCAGTAGAGGTAGCGGCAGGTCGTGGGGTGTATGGGCAGGGGGTGTGCAGGCTGCCGCCGCCTGCAACCTGGCGCGCCGATCCTCTGCTTGCTGTGTGTGTGCAGCATCCCTAGGCATGCTCTGATGATGAACAATCCTACATACTATGAGTCAATCTGTTGCTGTGCCCATCTGCTGCCTGCAGCACGCTGGTCCGCAGCCTGGCCGATGACCCGCTGCTCGCCTGGGTGCAGAGCACGCTGCAGCCGCAAGCAGCCCCGCTTCAAGGCGGCGCAGCAGGGGCCAGCAGCTGTGAGGGCGCTGCAGCACCAGCCGCGGGCAGTGGGAGCGGCCCGCAGCTACCCGCGGCCGGCAGCAGCGGCGGCACACAGCCCGGCCCGCTGGCGGCGCCGCAGCACAGCGGCGGCGGGAGCGGCGCCTCCACTGGAAGCGCCGGCGGCTCTGGCCTCATCCTCAGCGGCAGAGGCAGCGGCGTCTCGCTCAGCGCCACTGCGGCATCATCGTCGGCGGCATCAGGGGAGCCCTCGCTGCCCAGGCGCGCCAGCAGCGGCGGTGGCCTGCTGAGCGCCAATGCGCAGCGGCTCAGCAGCGGTCTTGTGGACCTCACGCCCTGGCTGCTGCCCTATGCTGAGCTGGACCTGCAGCGCCCGCTGGGCGAGGGCAGCTTTGGCAAGGTGGTGCTGGCAAAGTGGAGGGAGACGCTGGTGGCGGTCAAGCTTCTTATGACGATGGATGATGCGGCGGCGGCGGCGGGCAGCGGCTCCCTGTGCCTCCCCACCTCCCCCACGATTGAGGCGCTCTGCCGGGAGGCGGGGCTGATGGCAGCGCTGCGGTGAGCTGGGTGGAACAGATTTTGTGATGTGCTTCAAGAACTGTATGTTGGTGGTGGGGGTGGGTCAGCAATGTGAGCTTGTGTGCATGGTTTTAAGTGTGTGTGTGTGTGTGTGCGTCGTTGGGTTGGTCAGGAAGGGGACAGTGTTGTGTGTTGCCCGGGGTGCACGGACTGCTGTGCAAAAGGGGGCGGCGGCTTGGTGAGCCCGCTGTGGTGAGCAGGAACATACCTGACGCTGGTTGCACGGACAGCCTGTGTTTGTGTGCCATGTGCCAGCGGTGGCCATTTTGTAAGGCCGGCAGTGCTCTTGGTGGTGCTGCGGTGGGCGGGACAGCCGGGGGGCAGCGGGAGGCTAACGTGCGCATGGGCTGTCACACACTGAGGCGCACTCTTCCCTCCCCTGCTTGTTGCAGGCACCCCAACGTGGTGCAGTTCATCGGGGTGTGCACCGCCCCGCCCGCTGTGGTCACAGAGTACTGCAGCAAAGGTGGGGCGGGCTGCCAGCTTGTACCGCTCACGTGGCGTGGCTGCAGGCAGTGCCGCAGTGGCGGGGCAGGGCCAGCAGGTGCTGCCCACGTGCCGTGGCAGTCGGTACGGTAGTGCCGCAGTGGTGGGGAAGCCCAGCAGGCAATGGCAGGGCGGCCATCAGATAGCCCTTCCCCCTCGGCAAGAGCCCGCCCCGCTAATGGTCTCATCTGCAAACAGCCAAGCCACCAGCAAGAGCAGCAATGCAAGAGCACCACCACCCCCTCCCCCACCCCCCGCCGCCGCACACCCTCCTCCTGGTGGTCTCACCACGATCAGCCAGGCCACCCAACAAGACAAACAACCTTCCCCGCCGCTGCCGCCGTCCTCCCTCCCCCTGGCAGGCTCGCTTCTGGACGTGCTGCGCGGCGCACGCGCGGCGGAAGCGGCGGCCGCCTCCCTCACCTGGGTGCGCCTGAGCGTGGTTGCTGTCTCCAGCGTGCTTGCTGGCGGGCGGGCGGGCAGGCGTCCCTGTGTTGGCTGCCGGTCTGGCAACGCAAAGCAGGACTTGCCTCGAGGCAGCAGTCTGGTCGGGCGCTGCTGTGTGGATGGGTCATAAAACCCGGCACACTCCGCACACGCCATGCACACCTGCTGCAGGCCGCGCTGGGGCTTGTGCCCGCCTCGAAATGTGGAGGCCTTCACAGCCTGCCTGCCTGTACTGTTGCCCTAACGCCTTCTTGGTTCTGTTCCGTGGGTGGGATGTGCAGGTGCGGCGCCTGTCGATGGCGCTGGATGCGGCCAAGGGCATGCTGTGCCTGCACGCCCACTCCCCGCCCATCGTACACCGCGATCTGAAAAGCCCCAACCTGCTGGTGGACAGCGCCTGGCGGGTCAAGGTGGGCTGCCACGCTTCATCCGCTTGTATTTTCCACCGCCTGCCGGCCGCACGGGGCTCGAGAGGAGCCACGCGCAGTTTGGCAGGCTGCCGGCGCCACATGTCCCGCCACTGCGCTGAGCTGGCGCAACCGCCAGCAGCCCCCCTTCGCGAGCAAGCCATGCCCACCAAACCAGCAGCAGCAGCAGCAAACCCTGCCCCTGCCCCTCCCTCCCTGCCTGCCTGCCTGCCTGCCTGCGCGCCCGCAGGTGTGCGACTTCAACCTGTCCAAGCTGCTGGATGCGAGCCGCTCTCAGTCCTCCACCACGGGTGCCATGAACCCACGCTGGCTGGCGCCCGAAATCTTGACGGGCCAGAGCGCCACCGCCGCCAGCGACGTCTTCTCATTCGGGGTCGTCCTGTGAGCTGGCTGCCTGCCTGCCTGCCGCCCATCTCTTGCTCTCCGACCTGTTGCATTCCGCCACACGCGTGCTTCCCTCTCTCCTGTGCTGTGTTGCTTTCGTCGCTCGCCTGCTTCCCATCTCCCTTCTCAATAATGCCCGGTGCATGCGGCGGGCGACCAACCGGCCGGGCAGGCTACCCTTGTTTTCAGATTGTCTCTCACAGGCTGCGGCGCGTGTTGTCGTGCCATGCTGGGCATGCAGGTGGGAGCTGCTGACGTGGCGGGTGCCGTGGGAGGGCGCCAACCTGTACCAGGTGAGGCTCGGCGGCTGGCTAGTGGTGAATTTGGGCTTTTAGCATTGTGCTCTAACAATCTGTACCAGTGAGGCCTGTGGCTGGGTGAATTCCAGTTACACTGCATGACTCGCATGGGCTGTATGGCTAGCAGTTGCACACTGCACCAGGTGAGGCCTGTGGCTGGCTAGCAGTGAAGTATTATCACACTATGAGCATGGATGTGCTCCTTCAATCAATTGCGTCGCCACAAATATTGCCGGAGGACATGCATTCCTGGGTGTGCTTATCACTGCCTCTCCTTGCCTCTCCTCGCCTCGTCTCGCGCCGCCTGACGCCAACTGGCTTGCTCCGGCCTCCTCCCCGCCCCGCCGCAGCTCGTGTTCAATGTGGCGCGCGGCGACCGCCTGCCCCTGCCCCCTCGCGACCAGCTGCCAGGCCCTGACCAGGTGGGCACTCTCGAGCGCCAAAATGGCCCCAGAAAGGCAGCGGGTTCAGACCAGCACCAGACTGGGCCATGCACGGCCTGGGGGCATATGCCTTGCCACAGCGCCTGCACCAAGCTCACACGATCTCTCTGACCCAATGCACTTGCACACACGCTGTGCTACCACCTCATGCTGCCCCACCTGCCCCACTGACACTGCGCACCGCCGCCCTGCCCCCCCATCCCCCCCGCCACGTCTCGCCAGCTGGGCGAGCACGATGCCTATGTGGCGCTCATTCATCGCTGCTGGGCGCAGCGCCCTGAGGAGCGCCCCCCCTTTGCTGACGTCATCGCAGACCTACGGTGCGCTGCGCCTGCTGTGCCCTGCTGTGCTCTGCTGTGCTTGCTGATGCTGCCAACCTTGCCGATGGCTTGGTCGCGGAGCGGTGGGGTTGCTGCGCATGCTGCGTGCGCAGTGTTGCCCGCTGTGCCACGCCATGCTGTGCCACGCCATGCTGCGGTGAGCTGCTGCTGCGCCTGCTGCGCCTGGCTTGGGCGCGAGCGCGCCGGATCGCGCCGTGGGGCCAGCCCACTCAACACATGCCCCGCCCCTCCCTCCCTCGTGCCTGCTGCAGCGGCATCCTCAGCAGCACCCTGGCTGCCAGCGCTGCCAGCGCTGCTGCCGCCAGGCAGGAGGCTTGACTAAGGTTTTTGACCAAGGCTTAGCCAAGGATGCACCCAAGGGCGCTCTCTCTCTCCACTCCAGGCATCATGAGCGCCCCTGCCTCCTATGGCCCACCTCCTGCCTGTCAGCCCCTCCTGAGCCTGGGGCCAGACCGCCCCAAGGCTCGGATCTGTGTGTCCCACCCACTGGTGTAACCCATATGCCCATGCACCACAGCTGGCTTGTTCCATCCCATGCACCCCGGGTGTGCCCCGCCCGCCCCACGGCGCACCCCTCCCTCTCCCTCCTTTTTGTCTAGAGTGTGACTGTTCCTCAACGAACGAGAAATTTGATTGTGATTTACATAAACCTCTCTTCCTCCACCCCGCAAGCTTGTAGCACCACCCCTGTCATGTCCCTGCCCCGCTGTCGAATCAAGCACCCCCAGATACTCTCCCGCCCTTGATTCCAGTTGCACCCACGAGTCCCCACAGCACATTGTAGCCCCCGCCCTATGTCCAGCACACCGCCAGGGGATGCGCACCCCGGCCTGCAATTTTCCCGCATCTCTTAGCCCGCCGCAAGCATTGTGCGGGCGCGCCCCCAGGCAGGGTGCCCTGCTCCGCCCTGCTGCCGCTCGCCAGCTCCCTCGTCACCGCCACCACCCCGCACTTGGCGCTGCTCTCCCTGACATTCCAACAAATGAAGCACATTAGCACATTCACTGCTTATTAAGATTGTAGCTTTGTCGCGGACTTGGTCAATACAGGATGCACGGTGGGCCAGCATAGTGGGGTGGCGTGTGGCCGGGCCACGGCGGGGCGCCACCCGCCAGCGCATGCCCAGCGCGCAGCGCCGGGTATCCCATCTCCAGGCCTCCAGTACGCGTGCCCAGCGCATCCGTTCATGCGTGTCTCAGCTTTGACTTATGAAGCCGTGTGTGATCACTTTGAACGCCTGCGCGCGTCATAAGCTCGCCCCGCGTCTAGCCAAGTCCGTCCAGGCGCGTGTGTGAGGACGAAGCGCTTTCACAAACTACAAATCTCTATGGGAAGACGAATTCAGTTCGCGTTCGCGCTTGCTGTGCTCTCCGCTGCCGTGTTCGTGCACAGTGAGGCGGCCCGGTGAGTGCAGCCCTGGCCGCCCCAAAGCAGCTTGGCGCGCTGAAAAGGTCCCCTAATGCCGGCTAGATGGGCGCACAGAATTGGAGAGAGGTCTCCCCTGCGGGCAGCGGGCGGCGGCGGCGGCGTGAAACCCCCCCTGCCCGGCACGCGCAGCTCCTGCCCTGCAACTGAAGGCAGGAGCCCACAAACGCTTGGCATCAGTAGCAACCATCCTGAACAGCCCTCCTGCCACTTACTTCGCCTGCAGGCCGCAGCAGCAGAGGGCCTCTCGCCGGCAACTCGCCCCCGCCCCTGCCCCGGCAATCGGCGAGGATGCACCCGCTCCCGCCCCAGCCCCCGACGCTGATGAGCCACCTGCCCCGGTGCCCAGCCCTGTCAGTGACAGCGAGCAGCAGAAGCAGCAGCAGCAGCGGCAGAGGCGGAGGGAGGCTGCTCGTTGGGCAGCGCAGACGGCGCCTGTGCCGCCCGACTGGGTGCAGCTGGGTGAAGTGGAGGACGGCTGGCTGGAAGGGCACGAGGCCAACGTAGAGGCTGTGGCAGCGCTGAATGCGCAGGTGGGGAAACAAGGCTGTCGGCATGTGTGGACCCTCGGTTAGGTTTGGGGTATGCTGGTTGCTTGGGTTGTGCGCTCCTTGCCTCCCCCCCTGCAACCAGCTCTGGCTTGGCGGCAGCCCCGCCCCGCCCTGGGGTTGAGCCCCCACCCCCCGCACCGCACCGCATCCGCGCCCCCTCGGCCCTGCAACTCACCCCAATGCATGCCACGCGCAATCCAGGGGGCAGCTGGATACCACGCCGTATCATGCGCGCGCCAGCGCCGACGCGGCCACCGCCCAGCTCCCAACACCGCCCTCCTGAACCCACCGCACCCTCCCACACTTGCTTTGCGGCCTGCAAACTTCCCTTGTGCAGGAGCCACCTGCGCAGCTCGACTTTATTATGTATGGAGACAGCATCACGGCCTGGCACTCGCTGGTCACCTGGCCCTGGGACGCGGCGTTTGGCGACCTGGCAGCGCTCCCGCTGGGTATGAGGGGGTCCACGGTGGAGAGCCTGGCCTGGCGCATGATCCAGGTAATACTTTAGTTTTGCTCTCTTTGTTGTCGCGGTTCCTGGTAGCTGGCCTGGGCAACGGTGGAGGCAGCCTGGCCTGGCGCATGATCCACGTAACCCCTTTGAAGCTAAGCTGTTGACCGATCGGTCAACAGCAAGTCATGGGCACAAAGGCTGACTGCCCTCTTCCGCAAGGGGGGGTGGCTGCCAGCGGCGCCCCCTCCCCCTGCACTGTGCACCGCATGGCCACCTGACCACACTCCAAGCACAAACACGGATCATCTCTCGTCTCCTCCGTGCCTGATCCTCTGAGCAGGGCGGCGAGCTGCCGGCGGCGCCCCCCCGCGTGGTGCTGTTTGAGATCGGCATAAACAATGTGTATAAAGGGCTGGAGCCGCCGGCCGAGCGGCTGGACTGGCTGCTGGGATGGGTGAATGCCACCTGGGGGGCAGACACAAAGGTGAGAGCAGGGGCGGGTGTAAGGGGATGGCGAGGGTGCTTGCTCTTGTAGCAATGTGTGCAGTGCACGTATGTTGTGGTTGTATAAATAGTGCAGAAGATGGCAAGAGCTTGTGAGCCGAAGCACCTGTCGCCTCCTTGCGCATGTTCTCCTGCCGGCTCCTCTTTCCCGCCAACGGGGGGGTGCTGACGTGGCGCCGAGAGATGCCTCATCACCCTGCTGCAGGTTGCCCTGCTGGCGCTGCTCCCCACGACCGAGGCTGACGTGGCGCCTACCAACCAGCGCTATGCTGAGCTGGCGGCACGCAGGGGGGTGCCCCTGCTGACGTGCGGTCAAAGGTTGGATCCAACAGATGGAGAGCTCTTCCCTGATGGGCTTCACCCCGCAAGGGCCGGGCAGGAGCTCATTTTGGCCTGCCTGCGTGCCGCGCTGAGCCCTTGGCTGCGCGAGGCGCCGGCGGCAGGCACGCCGCCAGCAAGGTCGCTGTGATCACGCTGCGCGATGCGCCCCTGTTTGTATTGTTTGTGCGTAATGCCGCACTGGGATGTGCAGCATGGCACAACATGTATACCTTCCCGTCATCTGTCCAGGCAGGGCATCCGCCCCGTTCTGCGCCTCTGCTTCCCTTCTTCCGAAACCCAGGACCGCCTGCGCACTCCAAAGTGCGGCAACTCCCCTTTGCTTATACTGCGCCCCTACCTCTCCCCTTTTCAACGTTCCCCGGTTTGCGTCTATTCGCATGCTTTTCAAGCTCCAACCCCTCTGCTTGCTGCGCCCCCCCTCATGCTTCACACCTCCTCAAGCTCCACCCACATGCTGTACCCCTCTTCAAGCATCACCCCTCCTCATGTTGCATCCCTCTTCGTGCCTCACCCCTCCTCATCCTTCACCCCTTCTCATGCTCCACGCCGTCAGCATGCCTCACCGCTCTTCGTACTTCACCCTCCTCATGCTACACTCACACCGCTCTGTATGCAACACCCCTCCTCATGCCACAACCACACCCCTCTGCATGCCTCACCCTCTGCTTGCGCCGTCAGAGCGTGCACAGCTCCCATCCAGTCCAGGCAGCCTGGATCCCCCCGCCCATTGCGCCCATCCCCCGCTTTGTGCCGCGCCTTCACTCTCTGTGTACACACCCTTGCCCCCCTTGCGGGCCTTTCTCTGCCGCCAGTGCATTCGTGATTCACCCTGCTCCCCACCTTGCTATGCGCCATTCGTGCATCCCTGGCCTTTGAACTTGTACTGCAATTCCTGCACCCTCCAATCATCAACCAACCGCTCCCCTCCCCCGCGCCCGCCTACTTTTGAGTGGCCTGCTCATCTCACCAGGCGCGCCTTGTTACCCCAGGCAGGCAGGCAGGCAGGCGTGCCGCATGTAAATCGTGCGCGGCAGCAGCTCAAACGGCCAGGTGCCGGTTCTCTGAGTGCGGTGTTTGCTACTTTGTAGTGAAGTTCTTGCTCATCAGGCGGATGCTTGAGAATCAGCGATCGCACCAGGCGGCGCAGGCAAGTGGCCAGTGCCTTGGCAGTGACGGCGCAGGGAGGCGGGGTGGGGCACGTGGGTGCGTGGTTGGCTGCAGGGGGCAGCAGGGCCGTACCTGTGCTGCGCGCGCACACTCTCGCAAAACGTACCATAGAAGCCAGGTGGGTGTGGTTGCTGTTCAGTCGGGCATGCCGCCTTGGACACGCTGTGCTGTGAAGCACCGAAGCTGGCCCGTGCAACAGGAGCCATGGATGCCTATACCGTCTGTATTGATATCAAAAGGCTCCTGCATGGAGTAGTCGATGCGAGTGTGGGTATTTATCAGTCCTAGCCAAGCCCTCACCAGTTAGCTATCGAATGTGGTTGAACAGCCCGTCTCCTCAGCTTTGCGAGGGAACTGCCATTCAAAAGGTGTTGACAAGAGTCGGAGTTTGTGCAGGATGCTTCGTACCTGCTTGCACACCCCCTACCCTGGTAGACCCGTACTTCACTCAATGCACTTGGGCCCACACTGCCCCTGTGCCTGGTGCTGTGGCGGTGGTGCAGTGCGGGTCACTGCTTGCACGCTGCACTTTTATACTTGCAGACAGCACACATGAACCAGCACCAAACGACTTCGCCTCTGCCTCTGTTTGTGGAGGGTTGGCAATTGCAAGCAGCGGGTTTTCGGCCTGGTTGGTGCTGCGGGTTTCACACGCACCACAGGCCGCCGCCCGCCGCCATGCTGTGCTGTGGCGCCGCCGCCACAGCACGCATTCAACCGCTCCGCTCCTTGCGCAGGCGATTGGCACATTTACAGCGCGGGCATTGACAGCAGCCCTTCGCAGTGGAGACGCTCGGTTCGGGCTGGGCTGCACCCCAACTCCGATGGCGGTGACCGCCGCAGAGGAGCAGAATGCTGCGTCAGCGGTAGAGGAGGAGCGGCCGGTGGGCGATGCCGAGAGCGAGGAGGAGGCGGAAGAGGAGCGCTCGGCTGGCAGCGAGACGGACAGCCCTTCGGAAGGGGACGGGCAGGAGGGCGCCCAGAAGCGCAAAAAGAAGAAGGTGAGGCGAGCGGCGATGTGGGAGCGAGAGGTAGGGTGCCAGGTTTGGGTTTTTGGTGGGTGAAGCGCCCCTGTCCCTAGCGTGGAGCGTAAATGGGTGCCATTGTGGAGCCGATGCCCGGGAACCGGGCGGTGCCACCCCTGATGCAGAAGAAGAAGAAGTCTGGCGGCGGCGGCGGAGCGGCCGGCGGCGGCGGCAGCTCGCAGCCCCCCGTTGACCCAGCAGCCCGAAAGGAGGGCGACCGCCGCTTCCAGGCAAGCGGGCTGGGTCCACCCATGCGGGAGGGTACGGGAGTTGGGTAAAGCAAGCCTGCACAGTGCTGGAAGGCCGCCGCGCCGTTATTCAACCTGCCGAAGCGTGGCGCACTGCGCTGCTGGCGCCCATACCTTCACCTCTCCTGCTTCACCCACTCCTGCCTGCTGGTGCTCTGCAGGAGGCAGTTGACCAGCTGTCGCACAACAGCGAGGACAGCATGTGGGTGAAGCTGGGTGGGTGCCTGCTGGCAGACGGCAAGATGAAGAAGGTGGGTGCTGGCCGCCTCACCTGCGGTTGGAGGGTGGCCTGGCTCCGCATGCTGCCCCGTGCCTGCGTTCCCGCTGCCTGGTTGTCTCACCGTTGCTGCTGCGTTGCTGCTGCGATGTCGCCTCATCTCTGCCTGCTGCGGTGTGGCGCTCTCTCCCCGCCGCAGCTGTGCAGGGCCTGAAAGGCCACTTGCTTGTTTGTGTTTGCAGTCCGTTTCTCCGCAATGAAACTTGCGATACAGACCCCCAAGAGGCAGCCACTTCTGGTGCGTCAGCCAACCGTCCGCTTTACTGAATGCTGACGTCACGCCTGCTTTTTGCTTTGCCCACCTGCAGCTGTGCGAGGCGCTGAAGGCCAACACCACAGTCATTTCACTGGATCTCTCAGCCAACAGCCTGACCGACGAAGGTGGGTGCTGCACTGCTGATGGGTGCTGAGCGGGCAGCGGTCGCGCTGTGCGGGTGCTGCACTGCTCATGGGTGCTGAGCGGCCAGCGGTCGCGCTGTGCGGGTGCGGGTGCTGGCACCCACGCAGCACAGCACCTTTACAATGCAGCCATTGTTGCAGCATCCACATCATGCAGCACCGATCAGCTAGATGCTGCGCGGGCTGCGCTGCGTTGATTCTGCGCCGCCACGCCGGTGCTGCGCAGCCCTAGCGGGACGCAGGTGGGGGGCCCAGCCCAGCAGGGAGAGTGGGCCTGCCTGCCCAATGCAGCCACCCCGCACTGCCTGTCCACCATGTGCCTTCCTGCTGCCCACCCCGCTGGCTCTGGCGCAGGTGCCAAGCTGCTGGCAGCAGCGCTCAGTGATGGGCGGGCGCCCGACCTGATTGACTTGGACCTGCAGGTGGGCATGCTGTGTGCTTTGCATAAGCAGCAGCCGGTTCTTGCTGTGCAATGTGTGCAGTTCTGTGTGGTACTGGGCGTGCTGTGCGTGCTGCGTGCCCGGCTTGATGAGCTTGTAGCTGGATGGCGCCCTGCTTGGCAGGCACGGAACTCTGATTCAAAATGTGTCCTGACTGTTGCTGAATGGGTTGGGTGTGCGACACCGCATTGGAGCGCAGCCACTGTAGCAACAGCTATTGGATCAATGCAACAACACCCCCTGAGCCCTGCAGGACAACCCTCAGATCAAGGAGGCCGGATCCTTGGCACTGGTGAGCCGCCAGCCAGCTGCTGTCTAGCCTGTTGGTTTATATGGGCAAATGGGCGTGCCAGTGCGGTCGGCCAATGCCTTTGTCCACCTGGCGTGCGCTCCAGCCTATGGCCGCCTACGTGTGCCTACAGGCTTATACAAGCAGTGCCCGCTGCCTCATCTAAGCAAATGCCTGCATGCTGACAGGCCGCCATCAACATGCCTCGTCGGCTTGTGTCGCTCAGCTGGTTTGCCTCACCCAGCTGCCCACATCCTGCCTGCCCGCCTGCCTGAGCAGGAGGAGCTGCAGCAGCACCGCAAGACGCTGCGGGTAGCGCTGGGCCCCTCGCAGCCGCCGGCGCCGCCGCCGCAGCAGAAAGCTGCAGGCGGCAATGGCGGGCAGCGGTCGCCCAAGCACTCGCAGCAGCAGCAGACGCAGCAAGGCGGCGGCGGGCAGCCGCCGCCCCCGCAGCAGCAGCAAGAGCAGCAGAATGGCGCGGGGGGCGGGAGCCTGGCAGACACGGTGAAGAACAACCCGGTCATCTCAAAGTACTTCGCGGTGGGTGCTGTGCATGCTGTGCTATGCGTGCTGCACGGGGACAGAGATGCGCTGCTCTGCGTCAGTGTATTGATGCGTCCTGTGTTGTGCTCGACGCCCAGTCCGCGGACACACCATGCTGCCTGCAACGCCTTCGCCCAGGGCCCGCAGGTGGGGAACGATGAAGCTGTCTCAACTTTCTCTTTTTGCCGGTACTGCTGCAAAAACCACCCTGCGACAAGCTGCATGCTGCACCGTGCCCTCCCGTCTTCTCTGGTGTGCCTGCAGGTGGGGAATGATGAGGCTGACGAGGCTGAGGAGGAGGCGCAGCAGGCGGCGGGTGCAGGGGCGGCAGGCGAGGAGGAGCACTTGGGGGGGCTGACGGCTGCTGAGCTGGCGCAGATCCTGTGGGACCAGGTGCGGTGAAATAACCTGGGTGGTGTGTGGGCAGGTGATCTGTGGGACCAGGTTCGGTTAGTCGACGTGGCTGGCGTGTGTGTGTAAAGGCAAAGGTTGGGATGGGCATACTTGGTGCTCTGAGGTGGCGGCTTGGCTCAAACACTTTGAGGCCAGGTGGGATGGGGCTGCAGGAATGTTGTTGGAGGTGGCATGTGTAGCATGGATGGCCATCCTCTTGCGCCATGTTGAAGAATTTACTACAAACGTTTTGTTCTTGTCTGGGTTATCCGTCCCATCCCGCAGCTGGAGCAGTGCCTGGACGCCCCGCAGCCCGACATCCCCGCTGTGTCAGAGCCGCTGCGCGCGATTGCGGAGCAGGTGGAGCACGAGATGGACAACTGCGCGGTGAGCCTCCGTTCCTTTGTCATGTGTTGTTCTGAAATGGTTTGGAGGAACGGGGGTGCAGTGGCGATGGGCAGGGGCCTGTGTAGCACAGCTGCCCCCATTGCAGCTCCCACCCCACCTCATACAACCCCTCCTGCACCCGTGGTTCTCACTGTGCAGCTGCCGCTGCCTGCGGGCACGGAGATGGGAGATCTCAAGACCTTCACGCAGTGGGCACTGCGCAAGCTGCACGTGCTGCACAGGTGCGAAAAACGACGGCACAATGTGGTGCCTGAAGTGGGTTAAACTCAAAGGATGCTACGAGTGTGAAACGAAAATTTGCCACGCATGCTTGGTGCTGCCACATTCAGTCACCAGCCCACACCGCTGCCGGTGCCCCCCGGCAGCGGAGCCTGCTCCCCGCCTACTGGGGCGTGCTGCGCGCTTGGAATGGCCGCTGTTGGTTGCTGCAAGTGCCATTGCTGCCACGTCGCCACCAGCTGAATTTGTTTCTGCTGCCTGCCTCCGCCTGCCTCCGTGCCTGCCTGCAGTGTGCTGGACTTGGTGCCCCCCCCACTTCTCACGCCCTACTCCAAGACCAAGCCCGTGGTAAGCGCCTGCCCGCTGCTGCGCCTGCTTTGCGGGGATGTGGCCGCCTGCTGCGCCTGCTGTGGTGGCGAGACTGGTCGTGCTGCCACTTGCGCTTTGCTGTGCTGTGCTCACAGGTGCGTCCCTGCTGAGTCCAGCAAGGCAAACGCCCAGCCCCGCTGCCCCTCACACCCACACCATGGAACCCCCGCCCTTTTCCACGCCTCACTTCGTCCTGCTTCTCCCTCCGTGCCCTCCCCGCCTGCCCTCTACCTGCCCCTCCCTGCAGCCTGCAGTGGGCACCCACCGTGCAGCCGTGGCCGAGCTTCTGGCCCAGCTGCTGCGGGGGGAGTGCCCGCTGATGGTGCAGCTGGTGGCGGCTTCCGGCGTGCTGCGGCGCTGCGCTGTGATTGCGGTGGAGCACCCCAACTGCTCCGCCATCCACGGCGCCGTGTTTCGCTGCCTCAAGTTTGCCCTGTCCAAAGCGGTGGGCCAGGTGGGCCTCTGGCAGCAGCTGCTGGGGTCGGCGCCTGTGGCGGCGCCAGCCGGCGCCGTCAGCGCCGACCGAGGCGGCTCCCTCAACCTGGCCATTGAAGCAGCAGGCATCGCGGCTGCTGCTCGGGAGGCCCCCACCATTGGCAAGCGCACCGCCAACGTCGGGTTTGCGCTGGCTGTGGGGCAGCTGCTGCACGCGGCGGCCACCGGGGAGCAGCTGGGCGCGGCGGCTGATGGCGACGGCGACGCGGCGGCGGCGGCGGGGGCGCCCCCACAGAGCGGCAGCAAGAGCAGCAGCAGCGGCGGCGGCGCAGGTGTGGGATCCACGCCGCAGGGCAAGGCCCAGGACGAGTCCCAGCAGCAGCAGCAGCAGCAGCAGCAGCAGGTGGAGGGGGCGTCGCCGCCTCCAGAGGCGGCGGAGGATGCCATGCGGGCGGGGGAGCAGCTGCTGGCAGAGAAGCCTGAGGAGCACACGGGCCTGCCTCGGGTGCCCTCCCAGTCTACCATCCCGCGGGTCGCCTCAGCTGCCGTTTCGGGTGAGCGTGCGGGTGCACGGGGTCGGGGGAATGTGAATTGCTGCCAGGGTGGGCGGTGTGATGGCCACTGTTGAGAGCAGCAGGGTGCACACGATGTGAGCCACTTGCACAACATGCCGGGTCACCCCAGGCTTCCCTACCCTGGGCTCTGGTTCGACCTTGTGAAGGCGGTGAGGGTCGGGAGCTGCAGCCGCACACATGGCGCTTGCCAGCGCAACAAAACAAAACCTCGGAAGCAACCTGTGACCGTAACCTAAGCTCATCCCCATCCTCTCTCCCCTCCCTGCAGACCTTCCGGAGGAGGGCGAGGGGTGGGAGCGGCAGCTGCAGATGGCCCTGACCACGGCAGAAGCCTGGTCCGACTTCTCCTCCGGCCCCGACTGCCTGCTGCGCACGCTGCTGGCGGAGCACAACGGCGTGCTGGGCGGGCCGCGGCCGCGGCCGGGGCAGGAGGCGGAGCCAGACAGCGATGAGCAGGACGTCAGCCAGGGGCAGATCATCAGGTGGGTGGGCGGGTGGCAGGCAGGGGCAGAGATGCTTGCAGCCAGGCAATGCGGGTGCTGAGTTTGGGCCGGGGCAAGGGCAGGGCCGAGGGTTGCGCTGGAGCACGGGCCCATTGCAAGTACTGAGTAATGCCGGGGCAAGCCAGGGCTGAGGGTTGCGCTGGGGGGGGAGCCGGAGCTCGCTAGCAGGGACGACCAGGATGTCAGCTGTGGGCAGATCATCATGTGGCTCCTTTCTCTTGTGCTGCCTCTCCTGAGGCCGCTTTCTTGTTCGCAGCTGGCAGCTGCCTGCGTGCTCACCCGCCTGCCTCCCGACAGCCCTCCATCCGATCCTGCGCACTCGCCTGACCTGCCCGCCGTGCCTGCTGTGCCTGCAGTGGTCAGGAGCTGCTCATGATGCTGCGAGGCCTCAACCTGGGCGGGTTCAGCGGCGGCATCTGAGCGCAACTGCTTCCTTCAGCCTAGAAGCAGGCAGGCAGGCTGGCAGGCATCTGAGGCCCTTGTTGTGAGCAGGGCCTGGTTGCCTGACCGCTGGCTACCTGTCACATGGATTTGCGGCGGCATCTTTCTCGTACCACACATGCCTTCCTCTATCCCATCCTTGATTTTTGCCGCACACACTCCACACCACCCCTACACAGTTTTGAGCCCCCCTGTTGCTTTGCTGTGACCCGCCCGGCCCTCCGGCCGCGCGCTCCTGTTTGCTGTATTGCTGTCATGCGCTGCTCGTTTGCCTGTTTGTCCGTTCCTTTCTCGAAGCCGCTGTGCCTGTGCGGCGCTCTGCCGGCGGGCACGCACCCGTCTGCCGCCGAAATTCTTTCGCACCCCTCCCTTGTTGCCTCCTGTTTGCCCGTGCCCCTCGCTGCCTCCCCCCGGCATAGCTGCTGGCCGTGACTGCAGTGAGACCGATTACAAACATGCTAGCGCTCGCTGCGGCTCGGTACCCTCTGCTCTGTGGCAGCTCCTGCTGCACTGTTGCTGCTTTCTATCCTCACAGAGTGGCACTCGTACTGTGCTCCCGCTGTGCCGAGCGGAATCAACCAGACCACACTGCCAACGTGGCCGGCGCAGCGGCGGCCCTCCTCACCTGCAGCGCGCACACACCTCACACCCCTACTTGTTTTCTCCCCTGTGACGGATTGCGGCACTGGCAGCAGCGGGTCCCCTAAGCGTGCACGATGTGCTTGTAATGCGGCCTGTTGATCACAAAACGACGCGCACCTTGCACGGGAGGAAAGCGACACCGGTGCCTACATGCTGTGCCTGCTGAGCTCCCCTATGCATGCTGCGCCGCCGCCGCCTCACGCGGGCGCCACCTCCAGAAGCACAGCGTCCCATCATCAAACCCAGCCACAACGGGCATGCTGCTGGCGCTCAAGCAGGTGCAGCGCAGCCCAGGCGCGGCCGGCAGCTGCCCCGGAAGCTGCGCCTCCGCCGGCGCCCGGCCCGAGGGCAGCTGAGAGGCGCCGGATGGGCGAGCACAATTTGTAGTCGCGCCAGCAGCGGCCACCAAGGATCGTGCTGGCGGGGCGGTTGTGGAGGCTGCTGCCTGCTGCGTGGGTCCCCGTAATGCAGGCCCAGTATGAGCAGAGCCAGGCGGCTGAATGGCGGGTGGGCTCATGCTGAGGACGGTCGCCCCCGACTGCAGGAAGGAGCAAACCAGAATCACAGCATTAGGCAGCACATGTGGTGTTCAACAGCCCCGCTACCTTAGTGTGAGAGCCGCAAGTACCTCGCAATCTAGAACCAGCACCCTCCCAACTGCACCTCTACGCCACACACATCCACAGCCCTAGGCACAGCAAAACCTGTCGACCCAAGTGTGAATCACCAAGCACCCTGACCACTTTACAGCGCGTTTGCGACATCTAGTACCCTGACCGCCCTACGGCGCGCCCTTGATCAAGCTACCTCTTACCACCCTGCAGCGCGCCATAACACCCAGCACCCTGCCACTCCCGCAGTACACCTGAACAAAGCACCCTGCCACCCCCACAGCGCACCTCGCAATCCAGCACCAGCACCCTCCCCAGCGCATCGCTTGCCAGGAGGTGCCTCCTGCCCCCAAAGGCGGGCAGGGCGGCTGCAAGGAGGGGCGCCGCCTGCGCAGGGTGGGGATGCACCCAAGCCAACGGCAGCCGCGCATTCCCCGCCTGCAGCGCGGGGGGAGGCTTTCCTGGCCCTTCAGCTGTCGTCAAGAAAAACCTTTGTCTTTCCAATAGCCCTTCCCTTCTCAACTCCCTCCCTTGAGCCTCCACGTCTGCAGCCTTGCATCAGATGAGACCCCATCAGATTCTAATGTCGGTAGCTTGCAGAGCTTGAGGGGGCCTGTTGCCCTGTTGCCCTGCCCACTGCCCTGCCCTTCCCTGCCCGCCGCCGCCAGCCTGGCCTCACCATCTGCAGCCTGGCCTCTGGTGTGGGTAACTCGCTCAGCCCCGGCCCAGCAGACCAGCAGCGGTGGCCCACGCCCGGTGCGGTGCTGCTGCCCAGCAGCCGCCCGGAAGCCGGCTCGAGCAGCACGGCAGACACGCCTGCAGCAGGCAAGCACACGAGGGCAAAGCGGGCGAGGTGGTGGTGCACCGTAGTGGGCAGGGGCAGCGGGTGGGCGGTGGGGAGCCTGCCACGAGGCGTGGGGTGCTGCCAGGCAGGTGCAGCCTCAAGCAAGTAACGTGGCCTGCACCAGAGACAGCCATGCCAATGGGGAGGCGGCGGAGGGGGCCCACAGGTGGGGGCCACGGGGCCAAAGCGCGGCGGCATGGGGTCTGTGTGTGGCAGAGTACAATTGTTTGCAGGGCGCAGACTGGGATGCCAAGGAGGCCCCCGCACGCGACGCAGCACGCACTGCCAAGCAGAGCGATCGTGCCAGCCCGGTGTGCCCGCTCACCTCCCCGGGGCAAGCGTGCCTCCGCCAGCGTCACCGCACTGACGGCATCGGTTATGGCCACTCGGCCATCGCCCCCGCCACTGCACATCCCACGGTGGGAGGCCAGCAAGCGCACGGCTGTGTGTAGAAGCGCAGGCATGCATCAAACGTTGTTGTCCAGGCCAGCAGCATGGGAGAGCGGCGGCAGGCCCACAGCACTTCAGCAGCACTACGACGGCCGCACTGCCTCGGCATGAGCGCAGCGGCTTGTGGTGCATTCATGCAGTAGAAGAGTGCTTGAGGTGCACGTCACGCACAATTCCGGCACTGCCCGCGTGCAGCAGCGCCCTGCATCCACCTCTGCCCCAGACCCGCCTCAGCTTGACACAATGTATGCACTATGCAAGTAAGCAAGGAAAAGGGAGGGAGGAGGCGCACCTGACCAGCAGGTCCAGCCCTCCCGCCTGCACCGCCTGCAGCGCGCACACCCCATGGCTGTGAAGGCGCAGCAGCTTGGAGCAGGCGCCGCTGAAGGTGTCGTACACGCGCACCGCCCCATCGCCTGCCAGGGATGACAGGTTGAGGGCACAGGGTTCAAGGTTGAGGGCACAAGGTTCATGGTTGAGGGCAAAAGGTTGAGGGCACAAGGTTCACGGGCAGGCGGGAGGCAGGCAGACAGGCGAGGCATTGCGCACAAGGACGCTCACGCCCAGTGCAGCGCTGCATCAGGGAACAACGGCACGATGGCTGACGGTCAGCTTTTGAACTAAAGGTCGAGCGATTGTGTGGAGGCATGCCAGCGAAGCAAGCAGGCGGCATCCTGGGCAGATCCCCAGCCAGGCACACTCACTGCATCCCGCTGCCACAAACTGGTCCCAGGCTGCCGCGCACAGCAGGCGGGCACCGCCACGCGACGAGCTGCTGCTGCTGGATCCGGCGACGGCGCTGCCTGCATCCACGGCTATTCTGCGCAGCAGGCGGCACTGTAGCAGCTGGGCGCTGCCTGCGCCGCCACCGCCACGGCCGCCGCTGCTGCTGCCAGCTCCACTGCTGCCAGCCCCACTGCTGCCAGCCTCGAGCCTCCACACAAAGATGGCGGCAGCTGTGGCGCTGAGGGCGAGCTCCGGCGAGAGCAGCTGCACAAAGAGCGCCGGCCCTGGGTGCTGCGCGCTGCCCAGCGGCTGCGGGCGGGGAAGCGCGCGGGCGCCGGGGCCGGGCGCCAACGGCAGGCGCCAGAGGCGCAGGCTGCGGTCGAAAGAGGCGGTGGCTAAGAGGGCGCTGCCGGGCAGCACAGAGAGCGACGTGATGGCGCCGGCATGCGCGCCTCGCTCCGCTCTCAGTGTGCGTACGTGGCCCTGGGGTTGGAACCATACGTGGGACCACTGCAGGGTCGCATGGAGCGGGGCGGGGGCAGGATTGCAGTGGGAAGGCACCAAGACGGCAGCAACAGAGGCGAGGGGCATTGCTTGCAAGCCCTGGCATGCTGCCTCGGTGCACAATCAAACAGCAGGGATGTAGGCAGGCTGACAGCACGTGCAGCCTACCTTGGCATGGAGATAGTGTTGTTTGTCCAGCAGCGGTGGTATTGACGGGGGCTCGTGCGCCCGGGCGTCCGGCTGCCGCCGCTCCCCGTCGCCAGCCCATCCTCCTCGTGCTGCTGCGGCATTCTGTTGCCGCTGCTCCGTACCGGCTGCTGCTCGGGCTGCTGCTGCGTGTCGCTGCCACAGGCCGTGGCTGCTGCAGAGGGTGCGCCACTGGCGGCAGGCGGCAGAGGCGGCTGCCAGGTCTGCGGGAGGGAGGCGGGAGAGCACCAACGCCAGCAACTCCTCGCCTGCAGCGGTTGCAATCACACGTGAGTTTGTTTCAGGCAGCGCTGCGTTCGCAATACCGGCCTGCAGGAGTTGTGCTTCTGTCTCGCTCACCCAGCGGTAGGTCGCTCGCCATTAGATATACAATGCACAATTGACAGATAAGACCACAAGAGGTCAAACCACTTTCACCGCTGCCGAATGCCGCCCAGCATGACGAAGCAGGAAAAAAGCAAGGGGAGCTACCATAAAGACGGGCAGCGCTACCAACCATGGCGAGGGTGCCTTTGTTCGCATTTGCACTGCAGGACGCACGCGAGACACCTCGGTTTCCACGTTCCCAGCGGGGGTCCAGCTGGTCCTGCTCTTCTCCCGCCCGCCCGCCCTGCTGGAGCAGCACCAGCATTTGCTTTCAAATACCGCCGCGGTGCCGGGCCACAAGCAGCCCTGCGGTCGTGAGCAACAATTCGAGGACCAGATTCCGCGTCCCCCGCAAGCTTAGCGCCTATAGCCTGCACGGCCACAAGGTGCGCCGTAACAGGAGCATACCGCTACGCGCACCATGCTGCTGCCGGCACAGTGCAGAAGTCCCGCCGGTCCGCTGCCGCTGACCGCCGCCTCCGCCGCTGCGCACACGCCTGCTATGCCCTGCAGGCCGCCAGCCACGCCCCTGCAGCGGCCTGGCACAATGTCCAGCCTGCGCCAGGCAGCGGGCAAGCCGCCACGGGCGAGCTCCTCCACCTCTCTGGGCGGCAGCAGCAGCAACGGGGGCAGCGGCGCCGGTGCGCCCCCGCCGGCACCCACCGGTTTCCCACGCACGCCAGAGCGCACGCTGACAGGTGGCAGCACCCGCCCACGCAGTGCGCGCAGCACTCACAGTGGCAGCGCCACGCCCACCCCCTCTGACGATTTTGACGCCCACTCCCTCTCCATGTCTGCCGCGTCGGGCGCCACCTCCTTCAGCTCTGCCGCCGATGCCACCCTGTTTGCACCGGCGTCCACTGAGGACGCTGTGCATGCTGTGCCCTCCCTGCTGAGCCTGCTGCTGTCGGGGCGCACCGACGAGCAGGTGGGCGGGTGGCTGGCTGGCCTGGGTGGGCAGGCAGGGCTGCTGGGCGGGCCGGGGTGTGCGAGCCGCGGTGGCGTGCGGTAGGCAGCAGCGGCAGCCGTGCAGTTACAGGGGATGAGGTGTAGCGGACGAGGTGATTCTTGCCCTCTTGTTCAGTTCTCTGTGTGAGTGTACACTGCCTGAAGCTTGCGCCCCTGCCCCCCGCCCTGCCGCAGGTGCTGGCCGCGCGCAAGCTGCACGCCTACTGCCGGCACAGCGGGCGGCCCGTGGAGGCCGCGATCGCGGCGGCGGGCGGCGTGCACATGCTGCTCATCATGCTAGATAGCCTGGACCGGAACCTGCGGGACCTGTGCACCCGCATTCTCACCGACCTGGCAGCCGACGACCGCGTGCGGTGAGGGGGAGCAGGGGCAGGGGAGAGAGTGTGTGTGTGTGAGTGTGTTTTGGTGTAGCAGCATGCTACTGAGCGCCAGACCTTTGCCGCGCCCGGTTATATACTGCCACGCAGCTCACCCAGCTCACGCACCGCCCCTTCTCACATGCTTCTCACATGCCCTTCTCACATGCTTCTCACATGTCCCTGGTGCAGCGCCGAGATCTTTGCCGCACCCGGCGGTACCGCCAAGGTCATCCAGCTCATGTACCGCGGGATACTGGACGGCCAGGCCTCTGCCGGGCGCTTCCTCGAGCTGCTGGCCACCAGCAAGGAGGAGGCGGTGCAGGTAGGTCCATAGGCTTCGTTGCTTACACATCTGTTTGTACCCAGAGTGACCATCCTAGCGTCCACCGGCGCTGGTGAAACAGAGCAGCCATCAGTGTGCTGTGTGCAGTGAGCACTTGGAGCTGCCGCTCAACAGTGAGGACCGGGAGGAGGAGAAAATTCAGGAGCGCTGACGGCCTGCCTGCTTCTCCCCTGTTGTGTGCCCACGCTGCAGGCGGCGCTGTGCCACAGCAAGGTGGTGCGCATGCTGTGTGAGACCCTGGGGGCGGCCCCCACCCTGCGCGCACGCGGCGCCGCACTCTCGGCCCTGCAGGTAGGCAGCGAGAAGCAGCACAGCACAGCACAGAGCAGCATGCCCGGGCCATGGATTCTCTGCAGCAGCAAACGGCTGGGCTGGAGCAGCCAGCGCAGCAATTCATGCTTTGCTGCTGGCTGCTCTGAGCAGCCTGGCCTGGTCAGCACAGCATGCCAAGCGGACGTCGCACAACTGCACAACCCAGTTGCTCTCCCAGGGGCTTCACATGCACAGTGCTGTGCCGCCGCCGCAGGCCTTTTGCCGGCAGGACGCCGCCAACCTGCGCAAGCTGGCGTGGAGCGGCGGCTGCGACTCCCTGCTGGGCCTGCTGCAGTCGGGTGCGCCGCCTTGTGCTGCCTGCCATCACTCCGTTTGGGGGACTGCTTGTGCGGCATCGGCGGCACTCTGTTGGTCTGTTGGTGCACCTCAAATTGTTACGAGGCCAAGCCAGGCGTTCACTGAGCTGTCAGCCCCCCTGTTGCTGCCCGCCTGCTGCAGGCGAGGCCATGCCCGCGCAGCACGCGTCGGCGCTGCAGCTGCTGGCGGCGGCGGTGGCGCTGCAGCCAGATGCAGCCGGCGTGCTGCGCACCCCCGAGGCAGTGGCAGCGCTGGCCCGATTTGTGGGGGCGCCCGAGGCGGCGCTTTTGGTGCAGGCGGAGGCTGCCGACCTGCTGTGCGCCGTGGCCGCTGCGCCAGTGAAGCGGGCGGGAGTGCAGCAGGCACTGACAGACCTGGTGCTGCCACGCGCGCTGGAGATTGTGCACGAGGCTGCAGCCTGCTCCTCCGCTGACCAAGGCGCGGCAGGGGGTGGCGGCGGGGACGCTGAGGTGGCAGCGGAGGCGGCGCAGCGGAGGCGGCTGCAGGCCTCGTGCGCCGCTGTGGTTGCGCAGCTGGTGCAGCAGGACCGGGAGTGCTGCCACTCCATCCTGTTCCACGCTCAGCTGCTGGGCCCCGCGGTGCGCATGCTGGTGGCGGGCGGGCGGTACGCCGCTGCGCAGCAGCTGCTGGCGGCGGCGCGCAGCTATGCAGAGAGCCTGGCGCCCAGCAGCGGCGGCACCGCCTCGGCAGCGGCAGCAGGCGGCGCGGGCGGCAGCAGCGAGGCCGCGGCTACGACAGCGTGAGCATGCAGCTGGCATGCCCATGGTCGTTAGCATGTACGCAGGCCCGGGCAGAATGCGCAGGCTGGCTCCGTTGCGACAGCATTGCTTTGGAGGCTCTCAGCTGCAGCCATAGCAGCCAGCAGCCTGGTGCAGCAAGAGTGAGCCTGGCCACATGCGTAAATATGCCTTTTTGTTTTGCTTTCAACGGCAGCGCCCCCTCCCCACAGCGTCGCAGCATTCTGGTGGCATGTGCCGCCACCAACCGCTGTTCCTGTGCGTTGTGTTGTACTACACCATGCCCTGTTCCCACACTTATTTCGGCCCCGCCGCACCCCTTTCAACTGTTCTGTGAAAAGATGTTTGAACCGCCACCCCACACCACGATTGCTTCTGGCTCAATTGGTTGCCCCCCTGCTGATTCTGTCCTCTCCCTCTTGCTTTCACTTATTATTAGTACAACCAACCCAAAACGTGGCTGCCCCCTGGGGGTCCAGCCGTCAGCAAGCAAGTGTTGAGCTCCACATGTAAATACACGGAGCACAGATACCGTTTGGACACAGGACAATGCCCTCGCACAATGGGTGGCCAGCGCCGAACTGGGATTTGAAAATCACAGCATGAACCTTTCATCGAAATGGCTGGGACGGTGCACATGGGACTAAGGACGGCCGACAGCGGCTGGCTGGCACGCCCACGAGTGATGAGCGCCCTCAGAGCGTGGCTGGCACAAGGTCCCTCCCTGTTGTGCTTCTCCTCGCCTAGCTTCCATGCCAAGGGGCCAAGCATGTCGCCCAGCCAGGCAGCCCTCACTGGCCGCCGGCGGGCGGTGCGCCGCCCCTGCTGCTGCCGCCGGTGGGCGCCCAGCCGTTGCCGCGCGGTGCCACATTGCTGGCGGCGGGGCGGAAGGTGCTGTCTCGCCCGCTGCTCCTCACCGCCCAGTGCTTGAGGCCGGGCTTCTCGGCTTCCAGAAAGCCCTCCGCATCAGAGTTGGCGGGCACTGCAGGCGAATGGGGGAGGGAGGGAGCGGTGAAGGGGGCGGGTGAGGTTCCCCATACAGTGGGTGTGGGCATGGTGGGTGCAGCTCTGAATCCCACCCCATCAGCTGCCCTAAATAGTGCTGGTTGCGCTGCAGAGGTGGCACTTGGCAACGGAGTTGTTACTCAGCAACACCGTTATGGCTGACGCTGTCCAGCAGCGGGGGTGCAAGGCACGGGGGAAGTTTGGCGCTGGTGGCGGTTGGTATGCTGACCAGCCCCGGGGTTCCACCAGGCATGCTGGGCCGCTCACCGTACGGCTTGAGCAGGGGCGAGCCAAAGCGCCTGGCCAGCTCGTAACTCATGCTGGCGGCTTTTATAGCAGCGGCAGTGTGCTGGGCTGGACTAGCGGGCAGCGGCGGCGGTGGTGGGCTGCTCCTGCCTCGAGCTTGCCGAGGGAGTGGTGGGCGTTGAGGGGGTATCCAAGGGTTTGCAGTGCCGTCCACTACTTGGATTTCCGCTGCAGGGAAGCAAGGGGAGCAGGGCAGCAGCAGGAAGGCGGTGCCAGCCAGGGTTGAGAGGCGGGCCTAGGGAGCGCCACAGGCGGACGGCGCCGGCTCAGCAGCAGAGGCCTCACCTACCGGTGGGGGAGACTGTCGGCGGGGCACAGAGCAGAACCTAGTTCATTGGTTGACGCCGCGCATTGGGGTTGTGGTGATCAAGAGGCTGCGCTGTAAACCTCGGGGCCTGCATGGGGCCTCGAGGCAGTGCTGTGAGGCGCGCCGCCGCAGGGCACCCCGCTGCACCCATGCTGCGAATGCGCTCCATCGGGCCCCCCATCACACGCTGAGCTGCAAACCCTCCCCATCCAATTTGTTAGGGGCCGGCGCGAGCTCTTCTGGCCATTCAGGCCACTCAAGGCTCAACTCTGCCCCCAACGGAGCTTGCAGAGACATCGTGCAGGGTGGGTGCAATTTCGTTTGTTGTCACAAGCCCCAGACCTGCGAGGAGCACGTATGCGGGCCCCCGACCTTGCGCCGCCGCCACTCACCCGCACGTTCCCGCTTGACCAGCCCCTCCTCCGCCGCTGTGCAGGAATTTTGGACCTAGAATTCCCACCAATCGACGCGGCTAGGCCGGGGGCGGGGCCCTGGAGGCGGCGGAAGTGGCGGGGCCGAGACGGCCAGGCGGCCAGGAGCGACTGCGGCGGCGGAACAAGGCTCAGAGACACACGATCCACCGGCAGTAGGAATCCAGCTTTCCCTGCCAGAGCAGTGCAGCCCTGCAGCGAGGCATGCCCCGCCAGCCGGAGGCAGATGGGGAGGAGGCAGAGACGCCACGTCGGCGGCGCCAGCGGGCCGTGTCCCCCTGCCCCTCCGGAGGCTCCTCCGATGCCGCAGCTCCCGCAGCCACTGCAGCCACAGCACCACCTGTTGAGCAGCCACTGCCCGGCAGCGGCGACGCCCCACGTCCCAGCGCCAAGCGGCAGCGTGGGAGCGCTGTAGACGGTGCAGACGCAGGCGACGGCGAAGGCGAGGGGGCAGTCTGCGCTGTGCTGCCCTTGTCGCCAGGGGCGGGCGCGGCTCTCCAAGCCAGCGTTAGCGGCTCCCCGTTTGCTGCAGCAGCCAGGCAGCATGCATGCCAGCCGGCAGCAGTAGCAGCTGCTGTCGGTGCAGCAGCTGCAGGAGCAGCGGTGGCAACGGGAGCAGCAGCGGGACACGCTTCAGCATCGCTGCCCGTGAGCTTTATGAACACTGAGCAGGCTCAGGCAGCAGCGGCTGGGGCACACTGCAGCCAGCTGGCTGCACCCCTGCCGCAGTCACAGCCAGAGCAGCAGCAGCAGCAGCAGCAGCAGTCAGCAGCAGCAGCAGGACAGCTGCAGGTGCCTGAGGGGCCCACACATATGGACCTTGATGCCTGCGACCCGCAGCAGTCTCAGCAGGCGCAGCACGCGCCCCAGCCAGCGGTGCCAGCGCAGCAGCTGCAGCCGCAGCAGGCGCAGCCGCACCAGTTGGACCACCGCCCGCCGCTGCCACTGGGTGCCGCCGCCGCTTTGAAACACGAGCGCCAGCAGCAGCAGCAGCAGCAGCAGGTGTCGGCTGCCACCGCACAGGGAGCAGGCGAGGCGGCAGGGGTGGCGACACGGTTGGGGGGCGGTGCGGCGCTGTCCCGCACCGCCTCACAGCTGTCTCTCAATCAGCCAGCTGGCTCAGGTGCCTCCCGCCTGACCAGCCTAACTGATGCGGAAATACTGCTGGCACTCAGCTCCGCACCGGAAGCACCCACAGCAGACACAGCAGCGGCGCAGCAGCCAGGCGGCGGCGGGGAGCGCGAGCAGGGCGGCTTCGGCGGGCCGGCGCCGCGCTCTGCCGCGGCTGTGGCGGCCGCCGTGGCGGCTGCTGCAGCGGAGCACGAGGCGGCGGAGCAGGCAGCAATGGCAGCGGCCGCGGCAGCGCTCCTCCCCCCTCCGCCGCCCCGCATCTCAACTGCCCGCACAACTTCCAGCCCGCTTCTGGCCCAGCGGGCAGCAGCAGCCGCAGCAGCAGCTGCGGCGGCTTCATTTGCGGCAGCACTGGCGGTGGAGGGAGGCGGCGAGACGCCACGTGCAGCCAGCACGCCGCGCGCCGGCGGTACGCCCCGCGGTGCCGGCACGCCCCGCGGCGCTGGCACACCCAAGGGCAGCCGCACCCCCACTGGGAGCCGGACGCCGAAAGGCAGTCGACGGACGGCGCAGTCGCCGCGTGCAGCGGC